>JAVQKC010210060.1:0-20964 GCA_036025475.1 Philypnodon macrostomus | reverse complement strand
TGAATTGTTTAGCTTTATAATTTTCTGGTGATATATTCCCAGTGGTGCCCCGTTTATTACTATCTTAATAACTTAAGCTAATACATTCTAACGTAACATCAAACATCTCCCCCTACAAGACCGACTGACACACAAGCTCTCTGAATGAGTCAGTGTGTCCTCCCTGTGTTACCATGGGTAGTTTCATACGCTTCTTCCTTCTGTCCAAATACATGCATGTGCTAGAAGAATTGGTGAATTAAAATTTCCAACAAAACATCTAAATGAGGGTGAATGGATCTCAGTCTGTGTATGTAAGAAGAAAAATATAGAACATGGACCAAAGTCTGCATTTCATCAGTCTAAATCTGCATGTCAATGAAAGCATGCATGTATGAATTAGCAAATCAAATCAGATGGTAATGAATCTATAATGTGGATTTACATTTACTGACTGTGTTTCATAATACATCCACTGCTCTGCATGTCTATTCCATTTTGAGTTTCTTTGGTTTTTTGCCAAGTCTTCTTTTCCAATGTGTCCTTTTCATTCAACTTGACAAGCCAGTCAATCAAATGAATCTATCAACGAGCTATTCTTGCAGTATGCCATGGATATAAAGATCTGAGTTTGAAAAAGGGGTCTTTTAGTCCTGGGGTTAATGCTCTATTATATTCTAAGTTCTGTATTCCAATCAATAATGTCTAAGTTTGTATTTCATCTGTATTTTAATCTATAATGTAGAAAAATAAATTGTATCTTGAAGGTAGATTTGCAGTATGCTAAAAAGGTAACTAGATACCTGGGGGTAAATGCTATAATCTATTATAAAACATAAAATGCAGACACAGCTAATGTATCTCACAATGGTAAATCAACAGGATTCTACTCAACATGAATAGCTCAACCCAGGATTGTCCAAAAGAGTGAGGGAGCCAAATACAAATGACAAAAACCCAAAAATCAGGAAGAGTGTGTGAAAAATAAAAAGCCAACAGCAGGTGATGGAGATATGGCCTCGGTGGTGATGCATGGAGAGTGTGGCAAGGTGATATCACGAGGTGGGGGGTGGGCAGATAAGTGAGAAAAAGGTGACAGGAGAAAATGAAAGGACGCAGTAGATGAACGGCAGAGGAAGCCTGTTGGCAGGATGTAGCAGCTCATCTAGTCTCAGACCACAGTGTTGGTGCAGAAACGCCATATACCTACCAGGGTCAGAGCCCTGTAAATCAGCTGTCAGACCAGTGGAGCGCAGGGATAACCATTGGCCAGGTGTAGGTTTTAAAAAATATACGTTTCTTTGGCATACACCACAAGCATATGTTTTTTTCTGATTAAGGTTGAAGGTAGACAACTCTCTGACGTGAGTGTAGTCTGCATCCTCCTTGTGTTACACAGCATGTGTTAGGAGTATTGGTGAATCAGAATTGCCCTTAATGGATGAATGTGACTTCGCTCCCTGAAACACTTTTATTTTATTGTATTGTATTGTATTGTATTTTGGTCAGATGTTTGTTTGTGGTTTGGAAAATAGTCTAATTTAAATGACCAAAATGCATTAAAGCATACTGTAAATGTACCTATAGCAAAAAAGTCTTTACACAGCTTTTCAGGCATTTCTATGTAAGCAACACCCCATCACTCTCATGTAAGTGGGTGTAAAAACACTATTATTGTAAGGTACGTTAACCTGACTCCTCTCTTAACTCTGACTGGTCTAACCTCCACTTATTGGGTTGTACTACAATCCAAAAAAAACCTGAGCTATGTCTTTTTACATGCTTTTAACTCCAGCACCACTGACACATTCTGTTGGATATTTTTGAAACCATACACAGACATGAACAATGTATTTAAATGCACCCTTTTTAAAAGTGAACAGGGTTAAACAAAGAACAAATAAGAACTAGACCAAGACTAAACCCAGGGTAAAATCCAGACTAATAATTAAGTACAAAATCAAGGACTAAACCAAAACATAAAATAGTACTTGATTACTGAATATAGAAATGAGGCACTTCTCACTCACAGAGAAAAGTTACTGTGTCCTGAGTTGTAGCCAATTAAAATGTAATTTTTCAATCTTTTGGCTGGATGTCAATTGCATATTTATTTTGTGTTCATTGTTAAATTAATAAACACAAGACTTGCTATTGGTAAATGCACTATCGGCAAGGAGTAAATCAAAAATAGAAACGAGTACTGCTGCTAAATCTACAAAACTATAGACTAAATGACATATAGGATTAAGCTGGAAGACACCAGGGACCAACCAAGAACTACGCTTCATGAAGACTAAACTAGGACCAAACTCAGAACTAAACCGGGATTCAACTTCAACACGCATTAAAAGTAGTACTAAATAGAAAATGGACCGTGTTGAAACCCTCCTAAAAGGTATTTTAATGCACATTTTTGACATGTAGGTAGTGTTTTCACCTTGCTAGCTCACTCCTCAATTTCCCTCAAGAAAAGCAATTAATTCCTGACCTGTACAGGGTCATGATATATTAAAGTTTCTTTCTCCTCGCGCTGCCATCAAATTGTCAGTCTGTGAAAAACTATGTCCTACTTTTCTCATTGCACCACTGTCCTTGCTGAGTATCTTGTGTATACGTGTCTGCCACCTACAGTATATTTCTGCCTCTCAAAACTCGCTTTATTTTCACTATGGCCTTTTCCTTTCCATCAGTGGCAGGATCGGTATGCATCCTGTTCTCAGAGTGATTACTTCTCACCCCGTCAGCTCACCTTGACTTCACCTGCCATCCCTCCATCTATTTTAATGTGATATTTTCTTTTTTGCCTCTTATTAGTTGGGGCTGTCTGAAGTCTCTGCTCAGTGCACATCTTCCACTGGCGCTCACTTCAAGATCAAAAATGTAATTATCTGCATTACCCCTTGGTAGATTCAAATTATCCCAGCCTTAGATTTCAGTCACAATTGTATACCATACACTGCAGTATTTTTCTGTTTATTGCTGCAGCTAATGCCTCCATTAAGAAAGCAAAACAAAGATTGCACAAGGTTGTTTGTGGTCTAGAATCTGACGAAAACAGTATATGTACGGTATAGAATACTCTGAGAACAGAAAGCCTGATGATTTTTGTTAGATATTGTATAAAGAACATTATTACATTTATCATATGACTTAAAGTCCTGTCTACTAACACAAGCAACACGTTTTGGTAGTTTGAGTATTTGTGCAGTATTTGTATCTTGTTAATAGGCCAAGTAACCATAAACAATAACAAAACAATGAGAATGCACACGGCTTTACAAATAAAATAAAAAATTCAATTCAATGCTTTAGTCTGTAAAGCCTAGGACCTGCTCAAAAAGACCTTAGTTTACAGTAAACACACAGTCCTCTCTGACTGGTGAAGGGTTTGTCAGGCACAATGATGCTAACAAATGTGTCCCTTCTGTCTTCCCATAATCGTCTGTCTCCTTCAGCCATTCACTGTCATTTTAAATACTTGGACACAGCTGTGAGATACATTCGTCACAAACATGTCTCATTGTTTGTCAGAAAGATCATATGTGTCACATTGATGCCCAAAGTAAAAATGAAAGACTTTGGTATATTTGGTCTACAGTGAGCAGCTGGGTTTATGCTGAAAAAAACCCAAAACTTTATCATGTGGAGTTGGTAAACTTAATGCAATAAAAAACTTTTTTGAACATTGTGGAAACCCCTTAGGAATGTTCTTATAGGTTGGAAAGTTCAGCCAAAAGGTTTTTATAGAGGATATTCATTCTCACATATTTACAAATGCAGTGCAGTGTTGAAATGACCCCTGCCAAACCTTTAGCTATTCTGCTGATAGCTGTTGTAGTGTACTCTATCTGATACACATCAAGGTAGAAGCTATATTAGTAAGAGCTAGCTGCCGGGTCACATGTCACATAGAGGTTAAATGACTTCTTCCAGTGTTGTTTGGATGTAACCACTAATGCAAGGTGGTGGTCAGAAGGGCATGTTCAAATTATAAAGTAACCAACTCCATAGCCCTTATAGATTGTACAACTGAAAAAGTTCTCGGATAATTGCTGCTGGCTTAGAGGTATACATGCCAAGGTACAGTAGTTGTCTCAAAGCATCAAAGTTAACAAAGTTACAAAACAGCATCAGAAACAGCAGTATTCACTAGGAGAAATTTAGATTTACCAATTGTCCTAACATATGCGTGTCATGTTCAGTGGGGAAAAACCATAGATAACCCCTAGTAACATGGGGAGGACTTGCATGTTTTGTATAAGTCAATGATTTTGATTATACTATTATTATTAGGTTTGCTGTGTTAAAACCTAAATGCAAACCCTCATAAGCTAAACAGCAAGCTTCATAATCCAACTACCCCCCTCCATTCCTTGTCAGAAACCAAACCCCTTCAATTCACTTGTTCATACTGTCTCCATTGCAACCAGAGGCACTTCTTCATCAAACTGATACCTTTTAAACATCTGCTGTGAGCTCTCAGTGTCAGACTCCCGGTTCTAAATTGGTAAATTTCTGCAATTAACCAGGAGGCATCAGCTGTATTCCTGGTGGATTTTTTGCACAAGCCCAACACCATATGTTTCATTTGGTAGTTTACAGTACACGCACACCTACTCTCTAATCTCTGTCGGCTGCATGCAAACACCTTCTACACACGTACACACACACACACACACACACACACAAGCAGCAAGATCCTTTTTTGAAATTTTGTCAGAAAGGATCCATCACAGTGATGATGACACCACAACACATTTTTCAGTTTATCAGAAGTCTCTTTGGGAGTGCTTTTTCTTCAGTTTTTAGTTGCTATTCCTCATGGTGTATCTCTGCAAGTACTGCTTAAAGCTCAAAGCGTACAGCGGGGGATTAGGCCCTATCACAGCACCTACTTACCCCAGATCACTCTGCAAGGGTTAAGGTGAAGCTTTGTCTGAAGATACCACATGCTTTTCAGGAGAACTCCTGCAGTGACATGTTAGTGAGGAAGTCTAAAGTCTATGATAACCCATTTAGGTAGCTGTCTCTGGATAAATACTCAATCTGGCATACTTTGACTTTTTTTGGAGTGCTGGGGCTCAGAGGTTTGTTCTACCACTCAGCGTTGCAACAGAGGACAATATTTGCCAAACTACTCCGGGGAAAAGTAAGCTTTTTCAATGACAGCAATACAACAAAAGGGGATTCACAAAAGGAAGAGATGAAAATGAAGACCCCCTAATGATTACTTCCATCAAGATATTATGTTTTGCCAGCACTGTAGTCTGATGGGGATTTCTGTTAGTTATTCACAACAATCACACAAACACATCATACATTCAGGCAAGGTGGGTTAGATGTCTGGCCAAGGACACAGCTTGAGCTCACAGAAATTGAACCACCAACTTTGAGATAAGTAGTCGATCTGCCTGTTGTATTTGGCATGCCGTCTGTCTGTTAGTGTTGTAGTCAAGACCGGACTATCGAAGACCAGTCCAAGACCACAGTAGACCAATATCGGGATCTGACCGAGACAGAGAGAACTGAGACCAGCACAAGACCAAACAAGTTCAAAAACACAATTTAAAGCTAAATAAAACACAATGGCCCCTTTTTTTTACTAGTCTCTGAGACCACTACGAGACGAGATTGTGACAGTGAAAAAGTGGTTTCGAGACCTATCTCAAGACAAAGACAACACTGCTGTCTGCCGTGAAGAGTTCTTAGATATTGTGTTAAATAGACACAAACAAGATGCCTTGACCTAATCGCAAACAAGCCTTTAACAATTTAACATTTCACACATTTCCAAAGTCTCATAGATCCGACTCTGAGAGCTTGTGTTTTAGCTTCATGTTTTTTTTAAGTATATGTTAAAACATACCTACACTGACACTCCCTTGTGTTGTTGGAGCAGCCTTGTAAATTAAGTGTGTTATGGCAAGAAAGAGCACCTCTTGAAGGTGAATACAAATGATAACGCTGGCTCTCATGTTTTTCACCAAGAGACCATGGTGTTTACGGCTTTGGTTTTCAAATACATACATATTCTGCAACTCAACTGTTATAGCTCACTAATATCTACCCAAAGTGACTTACAAAAAAAGGCCTACACTATCGTACCTGACAGAAAGGTGTTTATCGGTGAAACAGCCCCATATGTCTCCCACAACTGCTATGGCACCAACAGGCACCTTAATCAGACATTGTGTGATTTCTAAGGGGTTTTATATTGTTAACGAGCAATTAAGAGGCCTCTCCCCCAAACCATGACAAATATGGTTATATCTATTTGACTTTTTTTTATTTGTCTGGATGTTTATGAAGAATGTTTTTTTCTTTTAAAATTGATCATATTGATTAAATGTGTTCAGGGTAATTATGTGTTTCAGGTCTGAGCCTAGTCGGGCAATGTTAGAGGCAAGTCAAATATACCTGACTTTCCAATTTCAATCCAAAATGGCTGACTTCCTGTAGGGTGGGGGCCATAATATTTCATGTTGGGTACACTGTGGGGAATAACTGTACCAAGTTTCATTGCTCTCTGCCAAAGCCCATGGGGTCAAAAACATGGGGCTCTGTAATTTGCATCCTGCATTAATTAATTACACAATTAATAATCATCATCCAAATTCTAGTTTGGCGTCTTTATGATACGTAACTATGTATAAAATTTGAAATGAATCCGTCAATTCACTTTTGAGTTGCTTTTACATGTAGGATCTGCAGACGTGGACGGACGAGATTCCTTAATAGCTCCAAAACACTGTGGAGTTTACTATGTTGTATTTGGGTTTGTATTTTACTGTTTTATTCAAACTCAATAAGATTTTATATGCTCATCCAGAATTGTGTGTCAGGCCGGAGATAACAAAAACAAGGTATTGAGGATTAGGTTTGTGTGTTCAAACAGCAACAATGTGGACTTTATTATGTACAATTAGCAAATTCTTAGTGTTCTTAGTGTTAGTATGGTATATTCATAGTTTATTTTTGCAGCACATTATTATACCCCAGCATCCTGTCCAGTATTCTGCCTCTCATTCAATTCATGCTGAGATAATGGGATAAGCTTTGCCCCCCCATGTGAGTCTAAATTGAAATCAGCAGGTATAGTCAACGTTTGAATTAAAATTGATAAATCTTTGCCAAATATTGTTGGGTAGGAGAGTGTAGTGCTGTTAAATAGTCAAAGTTCTTCATTAAAAGGGGATTTTTGCACAATATGAACTAATGAGGGGTGTAAGTCATTGGGTGAGAGATGAAGCTTTGTACAGCCATGGTTTGCTTTGTTGTGGATGTTTAAGAAAGCTTATTTGCTATTAAATTTGAGATTGGGATTGCAGGTGACTGGAGCCTATCCCAGGAACTATGGGTCTTAGGAGGTTACACTCTGGACAAAGACAAGTTAGTTGTGGGGATGACAGACAGACAGTTACCTGGAGAGAACCCACAGTAAAAAGAGAACACAGAAATTATAATAGACCAGCTCTAGGACTGAACCAGTAACCTCCTTGAAATAACCTTTTATTATATTACACCTTTGACTAGAATGTGTACAATTCACTTGGTAGCCACAAAAAGTCAAAGCCAACAATTGATTTTTTTTTCTCCAAACTTTGACACACTTTTTAGCCATATCTTAAACCAGTTTGATCTGAGGTTCCCTGAAACAGCATGCATCTAAAGTCACTATCATCTATCATGTCAGACATTAAAAACAATGCATTATGTTCATTAATTAAAAGACAAGCTGCCTGATTCAAACGATAACTTTGACGGATGTACTTGGTCTCCATAGAAACTTTGTAATTGTTATTGTTGTTTGCGTTGTGTCTGACTGATGACTCCCTCTCTGCATTTATTGAGCTCAAACTTCATAAAACAAGACATTAGCAGGTTTCCAGATGTTTTTTTTATTCCCTTAGCGAAGTAGGCGTGGCATTATGAGCTTAGCATAATTAGCCAGCCTCCTTATAGCACTTTTCCACTTGTATAATCCATCAGGGCTTTGAGTCTTTATCCTCCCCATTGTAACTAATCATGAGCATACAAGATAGACCTCATCTCAACCCACCCGTCTGCTCCAATGTTGGCACCGACCGCCACCATAATGACTTGGGCTAACTCTCCGACGATGTTTACTAGCTGACAGCAGCACCCTGCGCTGTCTGTATGCTCCAGCAAGCATTTCCATTTAGCTCACTTCTGAAGCTCCTGCCTAATTTCTCTTTGGAGACAGAAATCCTTTAAACCCCATTGTATCCTGAGGCAACATATTTACTGAGGGCTGGCTTTCCAATACCTGAGAGAGATTAACACTGCTGCCTGATTTATGAATCTGCGCCACCCACCCACAGGCCTGGTCAGGGGGCCCTAGCTTCTCTTTTTCCCCGGGACTTCCTCTTCGCACAATGGGATTTAGGTATCGAGGGAAACACACAAACATAGTGCCAGTGCATATGACACACACACTGTTTCGGTGGATATGTGAACGGGACCATTTTTTTGAAAATGTGGGAAAATGTACTAAATTATGTAACTGTGTCAGAAGTATAACATAAAAATGACATACATTACATACAGTCAGTGGCTAATTTATTAGGTATTTTGGGTCCATTATTTATTCACACATTGGTGTTGGTAAGCCTCGATAGCCACAGCTGCCCTAGGACAGAGATATACTAAGCCTATGAGATCTCTGACCACCACCAAACACATGACAACATTCATGGGCAAGGTGGGAGAGGTGCCTTGCCCAAGGACACAATAAACAAATATAGAATGGTTGGGGTGGAAACCTACTTTACTAAATGAGCCACTGGTGCCTGGATAAAAGAAAGCCTTCAAAGGTTTTCAAATGTAATATCATACTTTACTTTGTGTAAAGTACTCTGCATTGCAATGCTTTTTTAAAACACAATTAGCTATACCATTATAACAACTAACATCACCCCAAAATAAATATAAACCACTGTAAACATGGTGTTGAATGTTCATGAAATAAATAAACAAACTTCGACTAAGTTAGATAACCCGACTTGATTCACTTATTTCATAAAAGATGAAGAAGAACCAAACATGTAGACTGCAGCATGGAGCAGGAGTCAGAAAGATCTGTGACATGCGTCTACAGCTTTTGGCACCATCGCGTCTCTCTGGCATCACATGGCTGTCAGTGACTGAGGTGGTCGGGCCCGCTACCAGACTGACAGAGTGACAGCCCAGTATTTGTTTATCCTGGATAGTCAATTGCCGGGCATCTGTACTACAGCAACAACAAAGCATCTGGCACCAGGTCTAGCCTTTCAGCAAACGTGTCTGTTACTCATATTTATGCAAGCCCACTTTTAAACTGCTCAAATTCTGGCCATAATGCACGCGTAAATCTATCATGTGTTTGTGCAGATAAATACTCCACAATAAAAAAACAGAACAAGCCATATCTTTGTAATTGTGTGTTTTTTTATGGTCACAACCTGAATAAATGCCTTCAAGGGTGTGTCTAGAAGGCTTTGGCAGCATATTCAATCACCTCTCTTGCATTTTCCCATTAGGGTCCCAGCAACTATGAGCCTTAGTTGGTGTACACTCTGGACAGTGGTCAGTGGGTCGCAGCGCTGATACAGAAACATACACTGATAGACAACCATTAACTTTCTCACACTATGGGATTTAACAATTCTCAGGCATGTCTTTAGGTGGGAGGAAGCTGGAGTAGAACCACTCAGAGATATTGTAGAGAGCAAATAAATATGCAACAATAAAAAGCCATGACAGTTATAGAATCTGCCATACCTTGTGTTTGTATAGTCACATGTCTCATAGAAGGGTGTTTCTGGAGCCCCTCAGCAGCTCATCATCAACATGTGGATACAAGAGAAGAAGACTATTTTCTTGTGGGTTTTAATTGCATTTCTCGATTGGGTTGAACATATTCTAGTAATGAAACTGCTTCTACCACAAAAGCCATTGTACCGGAGACATGTAGAATCACATGCTCTTTAATTAACTGCCTACTTCTAATTAGTCAGGTTCTATAAGTTTTTGTCTGTGTATTTTTACATAGGCCTTCAATTGTAGGTCTGCTGTGTTAAATATAAGGAGATGATCCTTGTTTTAATTAATAGTTTGGTAGCTCCAACAAGCAATCACAATAATGATTAATGATGCAAGGCAACTGTTTTTTGTTTTATTATTTATTTAAGCTGTAATAACGTGAAACTACATTGTACCTAACCCCAACCCTAACCTTAACCATTCTGAATGTACTTTGTAATTCCATGTTATTATAGTTTGTTCCACAGTGTATTACATTGTACTTAAGGTAGATACAACGTAGTTAAGGGCTGTGAAAAATAAAACAATATTAATTTTCAATAATTCTCTCAACTCTCAAACTTTGAAGAAACAGAAGATTTTTGTGGGGATAATGGAACAGCTAGCATAAAGGCTTTACTTTTGGCAAGTCTGCACAGTTTTGGTTATTCACTTTACTGACTCAACTGCTGTGAGTGCTAAAGTTGTTTTTACAAATTTAAATAAACAATATAACGGTGGTTTTAGTGCACTGTGAGATTGTAAAACTGTAAACAACATAGACATACCAACCGACTAAACTTAAATTATTTATTTATTTATTATTTTAATATAAGACCTAACTCAGAATGCCATTTCATACATAAATATATCCATGCGTTAGAACTGTCAGAGAATTTAGACTTTCATGTGTTTTGAACTGAAAATTGGACTATAATTTATAGACAAAGACACATGTGACGATCATTTCACGCATTGGACATAAATGACTGGGGCGGGACCGAGCACTGTAATTTACTTGACTTTTATTCCTCTCAATCTAATGCTTATTTTTAGTGAGTATATTTAGTGAACTACATACTTATATAGTAGTTTGTCATGTTAAGCTAATTTCTTGAGCAAATTTGTTGTAAAGTTTTATTGTATAATCAAATGTTCCCTGTTTGCGCTGAGCTCTTTCTTTCTGGATACGGCAGCTTGTTCAACCCAAAAAGGCATATATACATATATATTTCCTGGAGTTGGTTCGGATTAAGGCCGGTTCATATTCAAATCAGAAGCAAACCGCATCAGAGTCCCTTTAGAAGCGGGCCACCTCAAAATGTGGGTCTCGGTCTGGTTCATTAGTCCGGACCAAATCTCACTAGTGAGCTTTCATACCAGCACAAACAAACCGTACTAGCAAACAAACCACACTTGAGTTCCTGTGAAAACACACCCTTACCCTGAGCAATATTGACAGCTTAACGTCAAATCTGTCTATATGGCTCTATCTATGATCATGTAATAATAGATGAACAGGCTTGTTCAGTACAGTTCTTCCCATGGGAATATGCTTAATGGCACAAAAGCTCAAAAAGAAGGGGATGGTGCCAATCATCCCAGGGACTGTGAGGCGCCCGGGAGATACAGCACCAGAAAGTTGGCAATGACAATTAAGAAAAACATGGCACTATGACCAACTCACTAGCCCGCAGCATATTTTCACCAAACTGTGATAAAGTAAATAGCCAACACGCTGATAGAATTTAGAGACAGTTGGCTGATAATATAACAGCAATATTAATCTTAAAACATGATAAATTGTACTTTACAGGATATGATTTTTAAATAAATGCTTGTGTGAAGGAGTTCAAGATGATTTGCTGCAGAACACAGAGCAGCACAAAAGTGATAGCAGAAGAATACCACAACAAGGGACTTATCCATTATACCCTGTCTATCAATGATTAATGGCAAAAGTGGTTCCTTTTTCATGGTAGAGATCATCACAATCTTGCATTTGAGCTTCCTCCTCCCCTGGTTACCTAACAAAAAGCCTTACTGTGTGCCTTTTTCCGAAGAAATGTGTCAAGGCACTCAGTATCCACAACCTCCGGACAATCATGTTTGACCCTTTTTATTGTATCCCATGAAAGTACAGGTGCCGGCTGCAGTAATTTTATTTCTTGTTTGTAAGTGTGTGTTTGATGATGAAAGATATAGCCCAACATTTTATTTAAAATCTTGCTTTGTTACACATTTACATAAATAATTGTAGAAAATCTCAACATAATTTTGTGTTTTATTTGGCATGGCCTAGTTTATTATACTGAATGCACAGGATAGATGTAGCCTACATATATTGGAGTAGTCGTGAAAAGAAGCAGCCCCCAAATTATATTTTTGGAGAATCAACTGCCTCTACTGGTCATACAGTATAATGACCAGTATTACTTATATACTTACTTTTCCCCAACCAACCTCTTTACAGTGCAGACACATTTGACGTACAGTACATTTCACTTTGTTTCATTTCCTCATCTCATCCATGAATGGACAATGGATCACTTATACAAGACTTTATAACCTACAGTCATTATGGTGACAAGTAGCACATTTTAAACACATTGACGTGATTGCAGTTTCACCTTGTCAAACATCATAAATCACAAATATGCACGTATATATCTGCCTCTGAACACTTTTATTGTATTGTAAAAACTATTGTTAAATTGTTCTTGTAAAAACTGACCACACTGCCACACTCAAGTGATTTAAAGGGTAGCCAGGACAATGTCATGTAGCTGTGTATGTGAAGTTTTTTCTTGTGTTGCGTAGCAGATTATCATAATGTTATTGTGCATTAATTCCAACAGAGCATATAGGCGCATCGTAAAAAGTTATGCCCTGTATAGTGGAACCTTACTGTTTTGTGTACTGTATAAATTGCGTGTTTATTGATTTGATTGATTATCAAATCAATTGATTATTGATTATTGGTGTCCTTGAGTACCCAGAAATGTACCTTTAAATAAAATGTATTATTATTATTATATCAGTGAAAGGCGATATTATGGAATCACGTCGGTCCGCGTCTGTAGATCCTATGTGTGAACATGATAACTCAAAAAACGAATTGAGTTTTACACACAGGTATATATCATAAATACGGCAAACTGGATTGATTGTGGTTCTACGATGATTATTAATGAATTTAAAAAAATGACCTAAAGCTGTGAACGCAATAACTCAAAAAGTCTTTGCCAGTTACATATCATGAAGACGCTGAAGTGGATTGATTTTGGTACTTCTATGATTAATGACAATTAATTAATTAACTAATTAATGCCCTGAAGCACTTTAATTGTGCCATTAATTCTGCTGAACATAAACAAAATCACATGAATTTTGGCACAGTGATCTGGGCTAGTGTATACTTAATGTACATAGGCAAATTACAGAGGTCAAATAAAGAATGCCTCATGTTTATGACCCCTATGGGACTCTAGGCACACTTAGAGAGAGCAATGAAACTTGGTACAGTGATTCTCCACAGTGTACCCAACATAAAATATTATTATTACCCGACCCTACAACAAGCAGGAAGTCGGCCATATTGGTTGAAATTGGAAAGTCAGGTATATTTGACAGCCTCTAACTTGCACATACTTTGCCTGATTAGGCTCAAACCTGAAACACCTAATTACACACCAGCCCTGAACACATCTGACCAATATGATGGCAGTTACCTCTATAGTGCACCCTATAGACTGAAAGAAGAATGTAGTTTTAGGGAAATTTATAAATTTTGGCTTGGTCTTCACAAACATTCTGACAAATCAAAAGTCAAACAGACCCTTCCCATATTTGTCATGGTTTGGAGGCAGGGCCCTTTAATTGCTCGTTAACAATATAAAAACCCTTAGAAATCACACACTGTCTGATTAAGGTGCCCATTAGCACCTTATGACAAATGGGGCCTATTCGCTGATATCCACCTTGCTGTCTGGGACGACAGTTTGGGCCTGGATATTGTTATTATCATCATTATTATTTTTGTGATTATTACTATGATTAACCAGATCTAACAATAGCATGCACATATTTATTTTCTGATGATGGTGAAACCCTATCTCTCAAGAAATAATCTAGTCTCAATGGTAAGATGCATTTGCCAGTAGTTGTCGACAAGAGACTCACTCAACCATTCTACTTGCTCCTAATAAGACATTTACCTGATTAATACCTTGGAACGACAGCTCTACAAATAGTCTCATGTCTAAAGTATCCATTACTAATATATGAATTGGAATGTGATTGGTTTCTTTTTGTCATGAATAACTTCACACTGTAATTGCACTTGGGGCATTGAGCACTCCTTCAAGACTGACTCCAAGATGATTAATTTTCTTCTGCTGCTTATTTGATTTACTTTTTACAGTAATAAAAAAGTATTAATGAAAGTTGTTGTCTATGTATCCATTGAGACAAGCTTGTGTAGTCTTATAAAGCTGCAGGTGCTCCCATGTTTAGTTCATTTACCTGCAAGGTCTCTGCTGAAAGGTTTTGAATAGAGACACTAATCACCTAAGTGGTGTGTTAAAGAGCTACCTGATTAAAGAGTAAACAAACTTCATATGATGCCTACAGGTCTCTTCAGATCAAGCATTTTACATGTACGCTTTTTAATACATTTACTGTACATTTACTGACAGGGCCACAGACTGTAAAACTAGCAGCTCACAAAGCAATGTGCAGATGTGGGGAGAGCAGAATACATTTTAGTGATGTTAAAAGGCCCCTCAAAAATCAATATCAATTAAAGAGTTCCATGTATTGAGATTATTTTGCCATCAAGCATTAGCCTTTTACATTAAAAGCCTTGAAGCATTCAAATGATTAAATTGTGTATCAATAGAAAAGGTTTTTTTTCAATACTACATGGGGATTTTGGTCAGGATGATAAAGCAGCTATTAGAAAGTTAGGTTTTTTATAACCCGGTTTAATAACTTATCCACCAATGATGCTGAAATTAGCTTTGTATAGATGAGGTTTTTTTTTTAGCTAAGAGCATGAACACTAAAGAATATTGTTCCTGCTTGTACAATCGTTCTACAAATATGGATATTCATTGCAATAAAAAGAAACTAGTAGGAAGTGATGTTAACAAAGAAGTTGAATGAGGCCATATGCCGTACTGGAATTATTTAATTAAAGAAAAATTCACGCTGTGAGCACTATTCATTCTCTTCCATTTGTTTATTTTTTCTCTGCCTCTTTGATGTTGAGCCTATTATATTATATCGGCATTTTTTTTTCCAATTACCATATATTTCCTGAAACAATAACTAAGATTAATACAAGCCTTTCACTTATATAATGAAATGTGTTTGGGAGTTGGGTGGTCAGTTACAAAAAGTTTGAAGTATGATATTTTATTTTATTTTATTAATTGACATTTGCTTTGCTGACATGTTACTCTTTATCAAAACCAATGATTTTAGTTAGGAATTTAGTATCAATTGTGAGAAACAACTTTTGAAAACATGGCTAAAAACAGATCAATAATAGTGTTTTCTTTCTGTCTTTTTTATCACAGATGTTCTGGTTTGTTGCTGTTTGAATGACTCAAAAACATTTTACAAAAGATTTTTTTTCCAATAATAAAAGAAATACTCAGACTAAGCCTGCTCCCACACACTGTTGTTGAAAGCTTGGATAAGTGACAGCCCACACAAATGACTCTCCACTTACCTCTATTACATAAAGATTAATTATTAAGAATCTTTCTTTCCTTATTTTTCTCCTCTTAACAAACCACCGTTCATAGACTACTTCAGCACCTTCTCCATTTGTATGTATGTATCTATTGTTGCTGAAAAGCCAGATCTAAGTCATGAAGACTTCTTGCAATCTTCTTATCTTGCAATGGTAAAGACGCAGTGCCAAAGCCTGGACTTAAATCTCCTAGGTTAGGGTTAAATGCTTTTTATATTCACAAACTCCCATACAGTCTTTCAGCGGCTGCCACAATTAATATATTGTACCATGACAGATTTTTATACCGGATGGCTTTTCTTGATTTTTTTCTTGAATTTAGTGTCTGATCTGAACCTAACCTTCTTTGCAGTAGTAATTATGATCTTTACAGTGACAGAACTAAACTCACCTAGCTTTGTTAATGTTGTATAAGCAAAAGATCTTTAATAATAATCTTTCAAAATGTATGTACAGATATTCAGTGCAAATTACCAAATGATCAAAGACAAAAGAGGAAATCATCTGCATTTAAAAAAGTAACCCTCTCATTGCTTTCAATCAGTGAGATGTAAATGCACCTTTCAGACATTTAATTAGTGACTTCAGTCTTCTTCTGGGCTCTCTAAAGACGCAGTGCTTTCATTTATCTATAAAAGCGATAATAGTCTCATTGTCAAAGACATGAATACGGCCCTCAATGAAAACTGAAAGTAGTTATTTTCAGCTCGGCAAAAATGGACACTTGACACCTCAGCCAAAATAAAGAAAATGTCAAATTTGTCCTTGCCAGCAAGAGTCATAACCATAAATGACTACTAAAGACATAAACTGCACAGCACAATCACAGACCAAGGTTGTTTTAATGCTCGTGGATAAGTGCACAATAAAAGTAATCGTAATCTAAAGACTTTCACCATTCACCACAATGTTTCTGAGTCCCTTGACCTCCTGAATTTGTTTGTTTGTGTTGTGTTTTTCTTAATCTTCTCATAACATTTCTACTTGAATAAAAAACATAATAATTGAAAATGACCAAAAAAAGTCTTGCAACTGAAGGTGTACACTAGTGTGAATGTATTTGAACTGTATATTAGGCTTTTTGTATTAAATGAATAAAACTAATTAAAAGAAAATATTAGAGATGCACAGATATTTCGGCTCAACATCGTTGCCGGCCGATATTTACAACTTTGATATATTTACAGTCGGTATCGGTCAATACAGAAGGCTGATGTTAAACAGTTTTACTATTTAGGGTTCAAGACAGCCAGAGACAGAAATAAGCATTTTAAGATGTCTAACTTTAGTGTCACAATAGATGGATTATGGATTCATAAATATATTTAAAGCAGTTATGTATATGTAGATTTCTTTGTCTCAAGAAATATAGCCTACTAAACATTACAGTTTACAAAATATCAGAATCGGTATCGGTCAAATTGGCAATTGTAATATCGGCTTCAGCCAAGAAATTTCAGATCGGTGCATCCCTAGTTAGACCCAAATTACTCATTCAACATCATAACAATAAGATAATAAAAAGATAATTTTTTGGTCAATATAATAATAGCTCAGAAGTGTCCCAGCTGCACAGCGTGAGAGAGAGGTGTCAGCCATATTGCACCTATGACAATAATCACATTCTTACGGTCATGGTGGCTGAGGTGTCTTGCCCAAAGACACAACAATAAAAAGAATTGGTTGGAGCACTTGAGCCTTCTGTGTTGGAAGCTATAAGACATTGGCATGCACAGTCTTTTTTTTGACAAAGCGTTCAGTCTGCCTTCCGGTTGTTTTCTGTCTCATCATTTGCAAAGGCTCTGATCTATAAACCCAGGTCATTGTTTTAGCAGCTATCCTTTTCTTCTAAACCTCTTTAATTGTGGCTAATACACAGACGTTCCAGTTCACTCCCACTTGTTTCTATGCGAAGCAGCGTCGACCTCGGGGCCATGCGCTTGATCATCTCGCACGCCTCACCTCTTAATGATAAAATGAGAAAAGTGGGTCGGAGACATACAATCCCACCAGAAATAGTGAGAGAAGTTAACATCTTGAGCAAAGCACCATGACTTCCAACTGGGAAATCATCTCTAAATAAATCAAATGAGTTTCACAAATAGGTGAGGAGCCACTGGGAGAGCCAGGTTTTGCTCCTGGGAGGAACGAACAAGCCGGGATGATTAACTGAGAAATGAATGACCCGCTCATGTAGCCACTAGAAACCTACTTGAGCGATGAAATCACTCTAAATTAAATGATATGTGCTACACCGAGTTATTCATAAAGGCCTCTGTTCGATCACTATTTGTTATCTTTTTAAGAGCTACTTGTAAAGCATTGACTTGCAGTTAGAAGGCCAAGCCCATTCACTCTCCTGGAAGCACCAGCACTCGTCTACCACTTCAAGATATTAGTCAATTTCTGCAGAGAAGAAATATTTGTAAGTATGTTCTTTGAAATATGCCAAAAGAGGTTAATTGCCAAGAGCAATACATGAACAAAATATCTAAGGGACATGTGGCAAGTACTGTTTTTTTAACATTCCTTTTATTAATGTATTTACAAGAGCGTGTCAGGGCTCAAAAGTATTTCATTTTGTGTCCAAAACCTTGCTAATTGATCTAAACCACAAGAGCTCAATATTTATTTGTATAATGAAACTATTGGACATTATAGCCCTCTGTTATGGCTACTCAAGTCTTGTCCCCATCCAGTTTCATACATTATTTGAAAGCTTTCAGGAGAGTGCAGGCCTCCGCCAAGGTAGCTCATTTCTAAACAGAAGGGACTGGACTGTTTCTATTAATTACAACAATAAAAAAATCGTTCCAATCATCTTAATACAATGAGAGGTTATCAAAACCACAGAAACAACGATAGCCTAATACCTAAAATACCCTAAAGTTCTAAATGCTTTGTGTTGCATTTGCTTGTTGAATGGTATATATACATTCATGAAAGGTTATAATAACATAACAATAACAGATACACGTTTTTCCAATGTCCACATCTATAAGTCCATTGGCAACACTTTTTTTTTATTTTGAAGTGAAATTCCCCCATCAACTTTTCTCAGTGTCTGTCTTGTACAACAACATTACCACCGAAACTTCAAGACTTTACCCAGTGACTTATATGTCTTTGTTTGTTTTAATGACCCAATTCAAACTAAAATGTCATCCAATTCTATTTAGAGCAGTTTGATTTATGTTAAGAGTGTATAGGGAAATGAGCTGCCTTGGCGGAGGTGTGCGCACTACGAGTGCTTTCAAGTGTACATCTGAAAGGACTGAGAACTGTGACTTTACCACTGGTGAAGCATGGCAGGTGTTGGGATTCACAAGGCAGGAGGGGAGGTCCTGTCATACAGGCCATACAGAGAAAATATTAGAAAAGTTCCTGGATCCAGACCTCCGAATCAGTCCCACAATCTAATCACTTCCTCCTTGTGTCTTTCCTGACCGCCCCTGAAAATGTCATCCAATCTGTTCAGTGGTTTTTGAGTAAAGTCACTTACAGATGGACAAACTTGGCAGCGGTAACTGGAAATACAGTGTCATTAAAAATAATAAGCATGTTAAGATCCCTTTCTAATTTCAGGCCTGAGATGACCTCTACCCTGCCTGATGCTCTAAGCATCCTGCCTGATGCTCTAAGCATCCTGCCTGATGGCCTAAGTATCCTGCCTGATGCGCTAAGCATTGAAGTCAAGCCTGGCATTCAAAGCACTGAGTCAGGACAAGCAAGAAGTATGAAAAGTATGAAACAGAATTTGTAAAATAGTATAGCACATTAAATGAATGTGCAAACAAAAGACTTGTCAGACAGTTTATCTTCCAGGAATATGCTTTCAAGACAAAAAAACCTTTCTGTGAAAATGGTTTTAACAAGTACTTCAAAAAGAGAGGTCTGACAATAATTTGTGAAAATCATGTGTTGTTGACTTGTACTCATTTCTTAATCGGCTAATTGGCACTAAGCACTGCAGTAACAGAGAGAGCCAAGAAGCCCTTATATCCCACAATGTTAAAGAATCTGCATTTAAGATAAGAATATATACAGAGGAAGATAACCACTATGAAGTGACTCTTGTAAAAATGGCTTTAGTATTTTAGACAGGGTCAACCATTCCTATTGGCAGAATTGTTAATCTGAAACAACCCTACTTAGGTTCCTCACATTTAGCCAGTGATGTTAGAAAGAAAAATAAATGAGTTATAAAAAAGCATGCCTTCTTGCTGTGTATACACCTCACTCACCAGAATTGGGATCGGAGTTGCCGTCAGCCTCAGTCCTCTTGTCGGGGGAGGCCTGCTCATAGAAGTCGTCCTGCGCCTGCACCAGAGGGAGAGGTTGTGTGAGGAGCGAGCCACTGCCTACGGGCTCGTGGTCGCCCAACCCGCTGTCACTGCAGCTCTCCTGGGAGCCGTCCGGCAGGTGAAACGTGACGCGTCGCTGGGACTAGAAGCAAAAGAGCACAAAACAGAGCCCCATTGAATATTTTAGCGCTCTGCTCTGCCCTCCTTTCTAAGCTTTCGAAGAGTTTAAGAATTAGTGCTTGTCACACTGGGTAGTTTGAACTCAGACAAATCCAGTGTTAAACAAGCGGCGGTGAGATTTTATCTGCGCGTTAAACAAATGAGGAGAGGGCTTGATGGATAGCGGGGGTTGTTTTAGGGGGTAATTTTGACTTTGGGCCGAGTTATCGATGAGGAAAAGGGAGTTAAAAGACATGGTAAATACAGTCACGTTTCACTGCACAATGACAACCAATAACACAATGCAAATTAGGCACCATGCGTTAGAACACAAAAGTCAGGAAGGTCACTGCAAGCCTTTAATGGGGCTGTAAAACTCCCCAACAAGGTTTACAAGAGTTGTTTTCATACAAATGTAATACAATGTACAGATTTTGTGAGACTTGATGACTCTCTGATTTATTAGCCATTTCTAAGTAGCTTTAATTGTTTAATTCCTAAAACTACAAACATTTGTACAATCATTTATTCATCTTCTTCCACCTATTTTCATTAGAGGTCGCGACTGTGGGCATTTTAAAGTCATCCATTATAATACACTCATGTCTTTGGACAGTGAGAGCATAAAGAGATATACACAGCCCTCTCTATTTATCCAAGCTTGGGACTGGTACAATTTCGAGCTGATTTTTTTTGCGCTTTGCATCAAAGGATCAATCCATGAAAGAACTGGGACCTCATTCAGCAAAGCTACATTCAAATAATTACATATGTTGTTCCTATTTCGGGGATTAACTTGAATTGCACAAGCTTTACAACCTGTTATGTGATTTGCAGTGCTGTTTAGTTTGCATTATCAGACCGTGTCAGAGTGGACTGTGAAGTTTCCTCAAGTCGCCTCGGGAGTGTCCTTCTTGATACTATTACAGAGGCGTTTCCTGGGGGGGGGGGGGGGGG
>JAVQKC010210059.1:0-18646 GCA_036025475.1 Philypnodon macrostomus | reverse complement strand
GTTTAGTCCTGATTTTGGGCACCAGCAGAAGGCCTGTGCCTGATGTTCTCAGGGTCCGAGATGGTTCATATGGGACCAACATGTCAGAGAGGTACTTTGGTGCTAAGCCATGGAGAGATTTATACACAAGCAGAGCTGTTTTAAAGTCTATTCTCTGAGCGACAGGAAGCCAGTGCAGAGACCTGAGGACAGGACTAATATTCTAGAAATGTTTTTGAGATGGTAAAAAGCAGCTGATATTATAGATTTAATGTGACTGTTAAAATTGACCTCTGTAATTTGCATATGTACATTAAATATGTACTAGCTCAGATCACTGTGCCAAAATTCATGCAATTTATGTTCAGCAGGAGTAATGCTTTAATTAAAGGGCTTTAGGACATTAATTAGTTAATTGTCATAATTGTAATCGTAGAAGTAGCGAAATCAATCCAGTTCAGCGTCTATATGATATGTAACTTCTAGTAAAGTTGAAAAAGATCTGGCAAAGACTTTGAGTTATTGCTTTCACAGCTTTAGGTCATTCATTAATTAATTAATTACTTTATTAATATTCATCGTGGAAGTCTTTTAATTATTTCTTGCTAGTCTACAGGTGAAATTTGAGTTTATAAGTCTCCTCTACTCTACTCTTATTTAGTTAGCTGTAACTTCAGAAACAGCATTGAGTCTCAGCAGTCTTTAAAGTCAAGCTGATCTCGTCATGACAGGGGGCGCACTATTGCGTCTCAAGGCAAAGAAGGCGACAAGAGTGCATCCACTCTAAACTTTATTTTGAAGCTTCAATCATCAGCATCTGAGACCTTTTCAATAGTTTAGCCCTGAAATAGCAAAATAAAAACTTCTCAAGCGTGATTGACACAGCTCTTGATACACTGTGTTCACTGACGGAGTGTGACAGCTGTTGATGGCGTCTAAAGTTTATTTTTTATATAAACTCTGAAACTGAAACTGGGTTTATATTTTGAACTTCAGAGGATTTCTGTAGGTGGAAAAAACACATATTTTCTTCGCCTTCAGGACCTAACCTTGAAGGTTTAAGACATAAAGCTATATATGCTGCTATTCTGCATGCATGTTTGAAACCCCCTCAAGCATCAAACTTTGGATTTATCACTCATGCTAATTTGAGTATCCAGAGTTTTCAGCTTAAGCTTGTACAACATGGGATTGTCAGAATGCGTTACATAAACAAGAAATCAAGGCAAAAACAAACTTTGCCAGTTAATCAGTTCAAGTAAAGACGATGCTTTTACTCCCCCCATGATGTCCAATTAAAGCTATGTTTATCACTAGAGCTGAGTGTCGGCGCTCTGCGCAGGTACCCGCCACTTTTATCCTTGCAGACAGCAGGACATCAGTTCAAAAACAAAAACATGGGATTATATAGGAAGCAGAAGAAAAAGGGTGGGGGAGAAAAAGTATCATCTATATTTGCAAATACTTGTTTGTTAAATTGTCCCGAGCAAACACAAAAACAGTGTTTATCGCACATTCATTTGGCGCTATAGCAAGCTTCGGCGCGTTTCAACTGAGTAAATAAAGAGGGGAGATAAAAATGCAGTAATCCATCACAAATCATCTCAGGGCCCTCCTGTCATCTCACACAGCATGCTAGCCTGGCTTGGCTTTAATTAAGTTATTCTGGAACTGCTGACAACAAAATAAATAAAGAAATGAAAGTGGAATGTGGGGAGTTTCTATGGAGACCTGAAGCATCTGGCTTGATCCCAATAATTTGTTCTGCGCCGTCTTCATCTCTTTCTAGCTCTCTTTTCCCTTTTGCTCTTTCACAAGTCTATAAACACATAAAGTCTCCCCGCTCACGTACGTATACTCCGACAGCGCTCAACTTAACACAACTTTGATGATAATCGCCGTCTCAAATGTCACCGTGTTTCATCACATTAGTTGGATTTCTTTAATGGGGGCTTGCTCTAAAACGTTACCAATGACACACACCACCCGTGGATAAAATGCGGATTAATTGCAAATACATGCCAAACAAGTATCGTCTGATGCAAGCTAAATAGAAGTCATCAAGTCTTAGCGGAAGATGTAGGTAGATGAAGACGCCACTTAGGAATCATATATTTAAGACTGGAACGTATAGCGGGAGGTGGCTAGACTAAAGAGTGCAATAAGGTTTTGAACGGCGCTACTCGAGTTATAGCGTTCAGTCTCAATTTGGAGATAGAAGCTCGACTTTCGTGCCCTGGGCCTGTTTAAAAGCAGTGATGGAGGAGGTCATAACAGGCTCTCAACAGCTGAATTTAGGGGGAAAGAGAAGAGAAGGATGATAGATGGGTGAAGTCTAAATGTGACCCGGAGGAAGGCAACAAACACAACGTAATCTCAATGCAGGCGGGCCATCGAGGGGGCTGGAGAAAGAGCAGAGATTAAAGTTCACTTATCAAGACGGAGATTTAGTTTATGTTTACTTTAGTTTAATGCCGGAGTCCTTTTCAAGTGCTGAGTTTTGAGGAGCTTCTAAGTGTCGGTGTGGTTTGTTTGAAGTGGGGCTGTGCGAGCTACTTATCCATAGTCGGAGTATTACCTACAGAAGAGGGCGCTTTAAATGGTGCTTTAGAGAGGCGGATAGAAGCACTGACACTACTGCAATGGGCAAGGGCATAGAGGCATGTTTTTTGTATAAATTACGGCTTTACTTTTTTTTTCTTGAGGATGTTTGGATCTTGTTATTGTCAGATAAATAAAATACCGTAAGAAAAATAGGATGACTATCTGCATAAAGATTGATACAATTCAAGAGTTTTCAACTTGTAATGACAAATGTATTCCTGAATTAAGATATAAACACACTGAATATGGAGACTACACACTACACACAAGACTACTCGCCTTGGGTCATAGCACAGACTTGGTCCGTACAGGTTGCTTTCCTTTACCGAAAAAAGTAAATCAGTCCAACTACAAATATGTGCATTCAACTCCCATGCACTATTTTACATGATACAATTTAAGGAAATCTCAAATACCTTCTAGAATGTGAGGATTAAAGCTGATAAAAGTATATATTTATTTGCAAAAAGCTAATGGAAAAAATACAGCATCTTCAAATGCACATTATTTAGTTGGACTGATCTTGTAGTCTTGAAGTTTAAGTAAACTGAGACGATGAAGGATTACTGCACAATTTGTAAGTAGAGCACCATTTTACTTTTTCCAGTGTTGTTCAAAAGAGCTAGGACGCCTATTAATTAAGCATAATGTTCTTTTGGGTAAAAACTGAGGTTTCGGATTCAACTGTATAAAAGTTAGTATAAACTGTATTTGATCATCAACTCACATCAACTTTATTTCCACCCACCAAAGGAACATCATGTAAATTGAATGCCCACATATACGTTTAAGAAATGCTAATATTCTTAATATATTTCTGGTTTATCCTTTAAGTACAAACTTTTTTGGCTTCCGGCTGCATGTACGTGCTTTCTAGTAATGGGATGTTAGAAAGTCGTTTAAGGTCTTCTGGAAGCTTAGGCCACATAACAATTAAAGGGATTTGAAAAGGAATAATCAAGACAAAGCTTTTCCTCAAAAGAGAAACAGTGGGCACTTTTGGCAGATTTTGAAATAAGACAAAACATAATGAAAGATTTCCTCACGGGTAGAATAAACCTTGGCATCCAACTCCATCCTTTGTCTTCCTTAGTCTTTTATTTTGCACTACTTCAACGGAGGGATAATCTGCTTCAAATGACACCGTATTGTTGATAGCAGAGAGGCTTATTGTCCCCCCTTTCATGTCTTTGATAAAAGACATAGAGCGAGCTACTGTTCCAGCTGCCGACACAGAGGAGAGACTACTATTACACTTCCTCATCTCCATAAAGTCCCCATTCATCCATTTACCTTGGAGGACTCAGGCCACGGCAGACGCCCGAAGCAGGGAAGCGCTGGAGTGTGCGAAAAGACTGCTCTGCTCAGTATGCTATGGCACCCCGGCAACGCTGATGTGCTGAATAGTGACAGTCAGCAGATTCGCTTTGTTGTGCACTTTCATTTAGGCAACAAGGGACTGCTTTTCGTTAAGTGCAACTCGCAGAGGATGAAAGAATTAGAGTTGGCGAAGGCTGGCAACGTTAGTTTTTACTCCATCACTTTGAAAACCCAGCTATAACCATCTGTCTAGCGACTCGCTCCCGAAAATTTCAGACCAGCGCAGCAAGGGATACATTATTCAATATTCCAAAGAGTAGTGTTAAGTATGGCTTATCTTTGCAGCACTGAGGCACCAAATAGATGGACTTCTAAAACCCACTATTGTGTATAAATATTACTTAATTTTACCTTAGATGGATGGGGGGCAACAGGACTAACATTGCTTATGGGGATGCTCAACTTGCTGGAACATTTTGCTGAGCACTTAAACCAGTAATGCATAATTGGCGAAAGGCTCAGTGGAAAGAAGGGGGTGCACTTAAAGGGGCCATGTTATTCCTTTTTAAATATTTTTAATGTCTCTTTGATTAGCATTTCAGGTTTTATCATGTAAAAATAGTATTTATTCAAAGGTCTTCTATTTTGGAGCTAATGCACAGATTAGCTGGACTCTTTCCCCCTACATACCACACTCACTTCACTACTATCGTCAATGCACAGTAGTAACAAGTTGGGGTTTCTTCACCTATCTATGAAGAAAGGTGATATTAGAATGTCTTTGGCTCCTAAGAAAGTCAGTGTATCAGCATACACGATTAATACAAAAGAACATAAATGAAACAAAATATAACTACTGGTATGTTTCTAGGAAATAACATTATAACTTGGTAAAAAGAAAAGTTAGCATAATGGGGTCCCTTTTATTTTACCTCAAATGGTTGGGGTGTATCGGGGCTAGAATTGCTTATGGGGATGCTCAGCTTGCTGGAACATTTTGCTGAGCACTTTAATTAGTAATGCTTAATGGGCAAAATCTCAGTGGAAGATGGGTGCACTTAAAGTTAAAGCCATTTTCAACAGATTTTCTTACAAATAAAACAGTTTGAATATAGCAGTCCAACAGCAGCACACTCCATCCGGCATCAGGGCCAGGCTTATTCAAGTGACACACCACCCGCCTCCGCCCAGGCTCTCACAAACACACACACACACAACAGAGTAATATGTGTTTACAAAATATAGCCCTTGAGAAACATAATGGTCGGCAAAAGGTTTTGTGTGCCGTGAAGGCAGGGTGCTGACCCATACTTGGCCATCTTCATTAAAGCCTATAGGCCAATGCTGCAGCAGTGCAAGGCTAAACAACAATCCCCCAAACACCTCCGTCCTCATACACAAAAACATATACATGCACTGATATTCTCAGACGCCTAAACATGCACATTTGTTCAACAGGGAACGATGATCCGACATGCACACCGTGTCAGAGCCTATTCTCACGCTAAAGGTCATATTCTAAAGGTGTAAGGAATGTCTAATTGCACATTTTATACAACCCTGAACCTCCGAATGGAAAAGTGCAAAAGCATTTCCAAAGATAACAAAAGCAATAAGAGGCACAATATGATGTGTCTCCCCCAAAACATATTTGCTGGAATCATTGGCATTCAAATTACAGAGTATATTTTCCAGCTCAAATGCTTTAAACAAGATAATCATCAGCAGTGGGAAGTGGGGTAGAAATTTCATTGAGCAAACAATGATTATTTTATTCATAATCCCGGGCAAAGAAATAGGTGGAATATCAGATGAGATGAGTCGACTTGACCAGCGTCCACCGGAAATAAAGACACCATTCCAAAGGTAGGCCACAGTTTATAATATTACAAGTTCTAAACTCGTAATATTGTCAAAACATGACCAAAACATGGTAAATATTACTTGTCGCATATCCAAATAAATCACATATTTTTATAATCTCTCAGAGCTTACCTTTTGACAATATATCATTATGTGTAATATCTTACTAGCAGATTCTCTTTAAACATATGTTGGCTGTGACTTATATGTACAGCCTGCAGCATAACAAACGTGAATACTTTGTTTCTTAGTTAGGATGACTTATGGTGAATAGTAATGTAGTGTGAAATGCACCGTGAAATCAAAATGCCCCATATATTTTCTGTCGGGCTTTGGCCAAAATGCTGTTAGTAGAACGTCTTCTTTAATAAAATGTATCCAGGAAGTGTGATTCAATATTCAATGCACTAAATGTTCTACTGCAAATTTGTACAAATGGAGCCTTTTCAATTACAGTAATGTTTTTTGGGCCTAGCTATATTTGCCCTTGCACTTGACAGATTGAAATAATATGTTATACTTGAGGCTGATTATTTTTGATATCTGCTTTAACCTTATGAGAATTTGATTTTCACTTTTAAAAATGTTTGCACCAAGAGTCAAAACCTGGGTGAATATATGGATGGAGGAGGTAAATACAGTACACAGTAGTTACTGGTTAGCAGTGTGGGATATGGGTTCACTGTATAGATGTGAACTGGTTGATCCAAAATTCTCATTGTGAAAGAAAATGTCTGTGTGGGTGTGTTTCTAGTGTCAGCTCTGCAATTAATTGGTCACTGTCCAGGATGTACCCTGCCTCTTTTCCAAAGTAGGGACATGGTCCAACCATCTGCAACCCCTATGGGAAGTCATAGAAGATGAATGAATAAATGATTGACTTGATTGAGTTTTTGTTTGTTTGTTTCATGAATAAAACTTCCTCATTGTAGCTCTACTTGTCAAGCCTCATTTGTCTAAAACTCATTTTCTCATAGCCAAGTGTTTTCAGTTCAGAACATGAAGGAAACCGTGAAGGATATATATACACCCACACATCTGACTAATGCTGATACAGTATAGAAAGCCCCTGTCCAGACACATAAACCATATAGCTACCTGTCATGTACACACACTATACCTGCAAAACACTTCTCAAAAAGCATTTAAAAACCTGTAATACACAAGAGGGAAAAAACACTTTCCTTTTGGAGCATTCATATAAACCTTCGACTGGCTCTAAGTGTATCATTTGAGATGATGGAAGACACTCAGCGTGACGTGCGTGGTGTGAAGTGAGTGTGAATTGATCTTAAGTTCCTCTTAGTATTCTTTAACAGTGAAGATGTCAAATACTGGTTTGAACTACGTCTAAATCTGACAGCAGTGAACCTCCGAGGAACATGTGAATGAAAAGCTTTTGTGTCTAACTTTGTGTTTCCCATCATCAACACCAGCTGCTGTATTTTTTGGGCTGACAAATGAGAATGTCAGAGTGTTATCCTTTCATATTGTAGGAGAAAATCAATAAATACACTTAATACAAGGGGATGGAAGCAACCTGTTTCCAGGAAGAATAGCAAATAAATAACCAACAGAGGCGAACAACTTACTAAGCTGCCTGATGTATTTACAATGGTAACATTCAAACAGGCAATGAACTCAGTACCAATTTTGTCCCGTATTTGACATTCAATACAATCATCGTGAATCACCATAAAGTCCTCTCTCAAAAATACATTTAAAGAGGACAGACACACAGGCATTCATACTTTGTGGCAATGATCAAGACATAGTGCCCACAAATGATTTTCCAGTTCCGGTGTAAATGCTGAGTTGTAAACCTCTCTTTTCCCAGCAACTATGGGCCTTAGGTGGGGTAACACCGAGAACAATGCCACAGAGACATACAGTACACAGACAATCAACCACAATCGACCCAGAAAACCACTGTTCGTGATTTTTTTGCTATCTTAAATATATATAGTTAGAATGTTTTTAATTGCGGCCCACCATCAGCTTGACGGCTTCATTCAAACCAAGCATACTTTTAAATGATGAAGTCAGTCCCTCGCATCAACATTTTCTTTCAAGGTGGATTCATTTATTTTTCAGCCATGCATATTTAACAGTTGCTAGCTTGGGGAAAACAGGCCACTTCATGGATTTCAGTCCAAGAATTCATCAACACTCTGTCAAGAAATACAGCAGCCAAATATTTCTATGTCACGAGAAAAATACGCCACGCTAGAAAAAAAATGTGAAAGTGTGAGGTGTGCGGAGACAAGGAGGACATCGCTGTGGTAATCTTCAACCAAAAATACCAACTTGGATAGACAGCAGTTGTATTACTCAACCCGTCTGATTGTAATAAAGTTATATATTCATAGAAAAAAGTCCAGAGGCACAAATAAACAAACTTTAATCCGCTTCAGACCACACATGCAGTCTTTGAAATGACGCTTTGCTCTGTCAAAATGTATTGATATCCTTTCGTATGTGCTGCTCAGATCTTAAGATTAAAGTGAAATAAAAATATACAGAGCTGCATCGGAATGAAACACTCAATATAATGTTCATATATTTATGTGTGAGGCAACCACTAAACTTTAGAACAAAAGAAAGTCAACAAAATAATATAAGAAACAGAAATATTTGACAGTGTAGCATAAAAGCAGCAGTTCAAAGACGTGGGACTTGCGTTGCATTGCATCATGTGTGGGCACCAACAAGTCATCTCAGACAAACCTGCAGCACACTGAGGCCACTGCAAGAGTTCTTGATCATTTTCTGTCACCATCATCTCATTTAAAAAGAAACTTCTGCATGATATTTATAGGACATAAATAAGAGGAAGACAAATCTAATTTATTTCAGGGTCATTCTAATCATTATCTAGTGTCAATGCAATCAGTGAAGCAGAAAACACTATGTTATAACTGCAAAGGAAGGAAAAAAATAAATCTCCACAAACGCCACCGTTGGATTCAGTCTATGTGGCTTCTCTATAAAGCTCTAATTTAGTCTGTTTTTCTAAGCGCTGGCTGCATGAACACACCCACCGATTGCCACATGACCTCCGCAAAAAACTAAAACACAGGGTGTTTTCCTTTAGCGCAGCCATAATGATACATTACTATTTATGTTCCGGCAGCTGGTGGGTGGCAGCGCTCACAAGTCGCTCGCTCTGCTGCCTGCAGTTTGCCCCCTAAATCTTACATTTACTTTTACATGTGTTAAGAGATTTAAGTTAGGCCATAGTCACTATTGGGTCTTACTGGGGAATCTTTATTTAAATTACATCAGTCAGTTCATACTGCAACAGTCACTGTATGCTTAATGGAAACCATAATATGTGTCCTACTGTACCACATACATGCAATTAGTGTGGTAGAGTGGTATGTACTGTGTAAGTGTGTAAACAATATAATTTCGGAATAGCTCAAATACCATTGCCTTTTTTCCATATGGAGATATGACACAATGTTAAACTTCAAAGGCTGATGGAGCCAAATACTGCATTGAGTTGGGTGCTTATAGATTAGAAAATATAAAAACTGATTAAAAACGGGTTAATCAAACCACACAAAAACAGCACAAAAACAATTAAGATGAACACACAGAATGAAAATTTTAACTACATTTTGGTCTTTGATATATCTATTTCTTTAGCAGCTCCTCAATGAATACCCTATTTCAACATCATTGCATTCTTTCTCCTCAGCGGCTCGTGTTTTCTCTGCTGCCACCAAGGGCATGGAGCTCTCACCAGTCTGTCTCATACTGGGCTCTTGATGAGAACTCAGATATGCTTTTCTTAAACATTAAATACGGCACGCAATCAGAAGTGAAATTAGCACTTTCTGGTTTATTAAGTCCCAGGGAGGGAGTCATTTGATTATTCTGCACCTCCACTTGTGCTCCTTACCGCTGTCACACCTCAAACCACAAATTAATTGGGTTAAAAATGCAAAAAGCCTGCACCTCATTTTCCTCAAGATTCAGCTCAGGCAAAAGAGTGCTGGAAAGTCAAAATCATCCCGCTGACTCAAAATGAAGTAGCTATTTACTTGTGTGTTAATTGTTTTATATTTGAGTCAGACAATCCTCAACCAAACGCATATAATACACATAATAGTGAAATGTGGCCACTTTATTAGGTTGACCCTGTGAAGCTCAAAAAACGTGAGCTATTACTATTTTACTAGTAAATATTTTTTACACTCACCGTCCACTTTATTAGGTATACTTTGTACTTAATAAGGTTGTACCTGGTGTGGTCTTCTGCTGTAGCCTACCTGCTTCATGTTTTGTCACTTTGTACATTCAGAGATGGTCTTCTGTAGATCTTGATGTAGTGGTTATCTGGGCCAATGTCGCCATTTTGCTATTTCAAATCAGTTTCTGACCACAAGCATCAACAAGGCATTTTCACCTAAAGAACGCCACTCCTTGGATATTTTGGTTATCAGACCTGTAAACCCTATGCCTGGCTGTATGTGAAAAACTACATTTGGTGAATTGTTATACTTTATAATAGGGGTGGGGGACAAAATATAGATATTCTGATATATCATGATACTGTATCGATATATCAGAATTTTGATTTTGCAAAAATAAAATCTAGCAGTACCCCGACAACAAAGTGTATATCGGCAAAACGGCTCCATACGTCTGCCCCATACGTCTGCCCCATACGTCTGCCCCATACGTCTGCTACAACTGTCACCAACAGGCACCTTAATCAGACTGTGATTTCTAAGGGTTTTAATATTGTTAACGAGCAATTAAGAGGCCCCGCCCCCAAACCATGACAAACATGGGAAGGGCCTATTTGACTTTTTTGATTTGTCTGGATGGAATATTTTTGCCAAATTTGGAAAATTCCCTAAAACTACATTCTTCTTTCAGTCTATGGGAGCACTATAGACTATAGCCATCATATTAGTCAGATGTTTTCAGGGCTGGGGAGATATTAGGTATTTCAGGTTTGAGCCAAATCGGCAAAGTATGTGCAAGTTAGTGGCTGTCAAATATACCTGACCTCCCAAATTACCAAATGGGGGGCGCTATAGAGGCATTCTTTATTTGACCTCTGTAATGTGCCTATGTACATTAACTATACAATTGCTCAGATCAATGTGCCAATGTGCTCAATAAAAGTGCATCAAAACATTAATTAGTGAATTATTTAATAGTCATTAATTGTAGAAGTACCAAACTCAATCCAGTTCTGCATCTTCATGATATGTACCTGTGTGCAAGAGTTGAAAAAGATCCAGCAAAGACTTTTTGAGTTTGAGTTGCGTTCACAGTTTTGGCCCATAATTAATTAATTACTTAATTAATATTCATCGTAGAAGTACCCAAATAGATACAGTTCGGCGTCTTTATGGTATGCACCTGTGTGCAAATGTTGAAACTGATCCAGCAATTTGTTTTTTGAGTTATTGCATTCACAGCTAGGATCTGCGGACGCGGACGAACACCGATGATTTTCCATAATAAAAAAGTTTTGCCGATATAATTATTATTATAAATGACCAATTAAATAATGTGTAATGTTTTACCATAGTGGAAGTAGAGGTTTTGAGCCTGAATTAGTTGATCCAGTTTACTGTTTATCCACACTAGCCAGACCGTGAGACTCCATCAAACATTATGGTACAGTAAATAGCCTGTCAGTTCAATATTGATTTCCGGCTTCGACAGTTTTCAAAGTAAACTTTATTCATCCATCCACACATCTGAAGTGTGCAACAGTCCAGCTTCTCTGACAGTCTTAGCCATTAAAGCAGACAAAAACAACGCCAGGGCCCTAAAGGGGGAAAACTTTGGATTTCTTTCCTGCATCTGCAAATTAACCATTGACAACTACAAAGGTTTAATTAAGGAAAGACTACCTGGCTGTCAGAGTACTGCAAGCACTGCTCCCCATCGATAAGAATTCAGAGACACTGTGTAAATGTCCGATATAATAAAACAAGAAGAGACAGAAACTGAAATACAAGACATATGTAGGAAGTTTTAACAGTGGAATCTCAGGAACAGTCCATCTCTGACAGTGCTGCTCTGACACTGGGTAATGTATCCCCATGGGCGAACATTACTTGGTCTGTTCATTTTAAAATTGCGTTAAAAGAAGCAACAAAAAAGTATTACTGTGACCGATGTATCTAATATGGCATGCGTTTTTTATTAAAGACAATATAAAAATGCAAAAAATATTTCAAATAGTATTTAAAAATTGAATTGAGATGAACTAAAGCCAGTAAACACTGATCTAGAGTCCACATCTAAATACCTACATTTTCTAAGCTAAGGTGCAAATGTTGTCTCATGCAGCATTTTTATGTCACTGGGAGAGAAGTCAAGATCGGAGGTTAGTTGAAAAATGTTTAGAGACTGGTTGAAGTAGTATGTAATGGAGAGATGCTATACAAAACAATGAGGACCAAACCCTTTATTCAACTTTTGAACATCAACTCAGACCAGCAAGAGGGAACTTGTTATTCCCCAACTGACAGAAACTGTATAAATAATCAGTCTATGGTCTATATTAATTTTGAATCAATCAACTTCGAAGAGACCAAACAACTAAACTTCTCCTTTGAGAGTAATAAAGTTGAATTGAAACATGATACTAGTTCACTCTAGCCTCGGTCTGTGTTGTGACATTATAGGCCCCCTAAGTAGCAACAGTACACTTCCATTAAAGTGATCAAATCTTCTCAGTCACACACTATGATTTATGAATCATGTTTATCAAACCTTTACATAATTCAGCTACTAGTTTGACTTCCTCAAAGCCTTTCCAAACTCTGTAGCAGCCCACCAAAGTGTCCTACTTATTAACATATGGCGCCTTTGAAAAAAAAAAAAAAAAAAAGAGGGCAGCGCCTGTAATTTTTAAATCCTCTGCTCTTTGAAAGGTTTTTATCACACAGTGCCGATGCAGCTTAAAGAAAGTGCTAAAATGTCAATAAAGTTTTTTAAAGGTCACGTAGTTTGATCACTCGCCCCACCACAACCTGTGACAGATGCGATCAGGGCATGGACTTTAGTTGAGCTACGTATGACCCAGAAAATTGGACTGAGAATATTCATGTTTCTGTCCTTGGAGATTTCCAGAGGCTCTCTCTTTTCATGACCGTCATCCGACCCTCGCTGTAGCGCACACGGGCACGCGGCCACACCATACTGTAAAAATGGTACCAGATGGCTTCCATATCCTCTTACTGGCCGCCTCTGTGGTTCGGGTTAACTGGGTGACGCCCACTCCAAGCATTTTTCACTGTGATTGTAGCTGATGTCGTTTGGCACACACAACAAAAAAACAGCAGAAGTAGCATTTAAAATGTGAAGCGCTGCAACAACAGAACCAGAAACTACAATGGAAGAGAACGCACAATCTTTTTGTTGTTGTGTATTTCCTGTGTAATCATATATGATGTGTATTGAGCGGGAGAGCGGTGATTTAACTGAACTAAACAGAGCAATATATCTTCTTTGTTGTTTATTGTAATCATGTATATGACAGTAAACACCACGGCTGTAATCTGAAGAGGGGGGGCCACACTAAATGATAGAAGATACATCTTCACAGTATTTTAATGTCTGAAGACATGAACTAAGCACTATTATTGTTTCTTATTTACTATGCAAGCCACTGACAAAATATGCAATCTCACTCATACCCTTAATAAGAATATTTAAAATTATTTCAGGATTGTGAATTTTAAAATAATTCTTAAAAAAATTCAGCCTTGTGTTGACCATTAATAACTTATGGCTTCGTGTATATAAAAGTTACTAATCTTATCTTCAGGGTTGGAAGAACTGATGATGCTGGTAGTATTGATGTCTCTAAAATGAGCCATAGTTAATGAATGTGAGGTTGTCTGTCAGGGTGTAACTAACTGGCAGACCAGACTGTACCCGGTAGGCCTCTGTTACTTGCGACAAAAAAAGATGAGTCAATTATTAAATGCTGTGCCTGTCCAAAGTCCACTTTCATAGTGTAGCAAAATACAGATATAGCCCATGTATAAATGAAACTGTCTCATTAAGTCTCTCACTGCATTTCATATGTCAGGTGTTGCCCTTTTGCAAATTATATTTTGATCATGATCAAACCTTTATTAAAATGCATAACCGTCTATCTTTACATTCCGCGAAATGCAAGCTGATTCTCCACATTTCCGATAACTCACTTAGCGCCTCATTTCAAAGCAATGCCGTGTGAGTGTCAAAATGAGCCAAACAAATCAAGCTAATGTACTAAAATTAGATAAGTATGACATGCCAGGATCCGAAACAGTGGCAGCAGCGGTGGATGAAAGCCGGATGGAGCCGACATCATTGAGAAGCTGAGTAACAAAGCCCTGCCAAAGCTCTGACTGTTGTGGAGTGAAAAAAGAGACAGCCTCCTCACCTCAAGGTTACAAGTAGACAGGTTATATGCAGCAATTGAAATACTCAGGGAAGACATAAGTCTCATTAAAGCCCATAAAGGACATTCCTAATAAAATCCTCAGCCTGACATGCAAGAGCTCTCCAGTGATGTCTGATTAATTGCGGGTCTAAATGAAAGCATGAGAGAGAGGGAGCCGGACTAGCTGGCTGTAATTTATCCTGGGCTGTCCTGTCTTGTCCTCAGAGCCTGGGGAGATGGCCCGAGAAGACAGGGGGAAGCAGGAGTGGGCGGAGGCTTCGGAAAGACACATGGGATTGTGGTGGTGGGGTCCTCATATGATGTGTAGGTGGCCAGCAAAATCATCTGTTTAGATTGTCTCAGTTATAACAAGCTATGTGTGTTGACATGTGGCAGTGTGTGTGTGAATGGTAGGGCTATTCCCTGAACAGGTCAGACTGATAATGATGACTGGAACATGGGATGTGAAAAATACGGTGGCAGCAAAAGATGACCCAAAATATATTCCAAGAGGCCATACATCAAGAAGGCCGCGCTATTTCACGACAGCTTCCTGAGTAATCCATCAATAACATAATCTCATTCATGATATATAGTATTTCATCATTTTATTATGTCGCTTTGTCAGATCTCACGGTAAGATTAATAGACAGGTTTCCAAAGGCACAAGGGCACACTTGTCAAACATATGGCTAATGAGTGACTAATTACCTTCATAAAATGCTTTGATGATGCAGGCTTTGATCATTTCTGAATCAGACCAAAGTGGATTAAAAGAACCCTGTGATGGTAAATCAACTTCTCTGGGTTTTCTTCCATGATATAATGCTGTTTCCTTGTCAAATAACCTTCTCTGTTGTTTTAGGTTTTATTCATGCCCATTGAGTCAATGCCAGTCTCAAATGCTGGGGTGCTGACTTTCTCAGGAGCTGAAAACTGATCTGATCTGAAAATCTGATACTGATTCAACAATCTTCCCAGATTAGTAGATTTTCATTTCATATCACGAGTCATTCTTTTATCGTCCATATTGCACACCCCAACATTCTACTACTTTTCATTATCTGTAGTGGCTGTAGTAATGACGTGGGCTTGGCCAGGAGGAGGCCTTTAAAAAGGTACATGCACCCTTTGGATCGCCCTGAGTATGAATTGTGCTATTCAAATAAACTTGCCTAATCTGATATTTTTCATCAGAGAGAAAGCAACAGCTTCTAAAAAAACATAACACAGAAAGATAAGAAATTTAAAATAAAGAAATCTAGAGAGTTCCAAAATGAAATCAAAAAGCTTAACAAAGCATATTACTTCCCCTTTAATCAATGGTAGGAAAAGCTTTAAGAATAGCCGCTGATGTATGGGGCTGCCAGAGTGCGCTCGAAGACAGACATGGGGGTCCAAGGACAATCTGGGCCAGGTTAATGCCCAGCTGAGACCAGACACACACACACACCTGCCCTGCACTGAAATAAGAGGCTGTGGCACAGAGAAAGAGCTGAGAAAACAAAAGGATGAAGAAGAAAAGGAAGCAAGGACACACTAATGAAAGATTACAGCACTGTTTATACACACGCTGAGGATCAGTGGCCCCCGGTTAGGCTAGCTCATGTGTTTATGCCAAAACCTGCTTCTAAAAAAATAATGAAAAAAGTACATTAGTGTGTGCGGCAGCGGGGTGTTGATTTGAACGCACCGCGACACAGGCTTGCAGCAGACAGATTTTTTGGGGATAATTATAGCCTTCCCTTTAGCAATATTCTATGTCTATGCTCTCATCACAAATTAAATAAGATATGCCGTATGTTTATAAAATGTATTGAAACTCCTTTTAAAAACAAGTGTAGTGTATTGTCTTGTAATGTTATCTTATTATGTTATTTAGTTCCCAAATAGCATAGCGGTGGCTCAAAAGTTGGGCTCCTGAAGGTCCAATATGGTGAGGGGGGGCAATTCTAAAGTACTTGTGACATTGTCAAATCTGTCAAAAATTGACTTTTTGACCAAACATTTATTTCAAAACAAAAAATTGTGTTGTGGATTTTCCCTGAAGCCCTCTTAAAAAGATTATGGTAAATTATTTTTGAAATATACAAGTCACAGAAAAGTAAATATTTCACTTTCAGGTGAAATGACAGAGTGCTCCTCCAGAGTGCTCACTGTGGCATGAACATTTTCAACAAATTTTTGCCAAAAGTCATCTAACTTTCTGTGAGTATATCTTTGGTCCAGTAAACTGTGGCCACAATAAAATGAACGGTAAACTGGAAAATGGGGGCCTGCACTCTGACCAAACTGCAACAAACCGCGATGAATCGAATTAATACACAGAGAATTCAATAATGCGTTCAGATCGTCTTTTGATGAACTACTGTAGATTTAAAGTATACAGACACAATTATATTATGTTAATGTGCCTAGCGTTATTAAATGATTTCTCTTGGTGCTATATATAAAAACAAATAAATAAATAACCCTAAACACTGTTATAAGTCTTGGGTATGTTCTAGTTACTATGTTATTAAAAAATGAACAAAAACACTACAATGCTATAATGATGAAGAATAGCATTGGAAGTCCATCTAAAAACTTCAGCCCTGTTGCTGCAGCCTGACCATTAGTCAGTGTTCTGAGGCCGTGTAAATGCGGACAGCCGAAATTCCGCAGAGCGACATTTGGATAGACAGCCAAATCACAAGCATTGTCAGAACCTCCGCTCTAACAAGCATACATGAAAAATTCAACTGACCACATCACTGCAGCAACTAGTGTGGCTAAAAAGGGCCAAAGATACATCCTTTATAAGACCTAACTGGCAGTTTAAGTGACATTTAACACAACAGAGATAGCTTAATAACAGGAAACAGGGCCATTGAGAGTGTCTGCTGCTGCCGGTGTGTAAGCTGCAACTCAAACAGGTTATATATCATAGCACGGGCTGAGGTGATGATGATTTAAAAGGCTTGCAGAGAGGAGACAGCTTGTCTGGGAGCCGTTTCACTGTCTCATCCCAGAGTCACCTTCAAATGCATCTCCTCTTGACTGAAGTCTTGATGGCTATCATAAATACCATTTGTAATTATGATTCACCGCCAACAAACAAACCTCCATTTTTCCGGGGCCATTCTGACGCGAGTAAGGGTAAAACCAAGTAGGCCTCGGCTTGGCATTTTGCATATCTTGTCTCGACTGCTATGTCATGGTGACGCTTTAATACACTGTAATTATGGCATTGTCAGTGTATGATGGCCTGGCTACTGTGGCTCAAAGTGACAAGAAATATATTTTGTGGCAAAATGCAGCCGAGTTGATGACATAAGAGGAGATAAATATGCAGAGATGACCTACTCAAGACAAAGAGTAATGTTTAGGGACAAAACAAACACGTTCTGGGTCTGTCTGGCATTGCTCACAGGTCGAAAGAATCATTAAACATAATTATGCATAAACGCCGGACAAAACATGTCACTCTTCACACTAATACTTTGTTTACAGCAAATCTATCATTTCTAACTGTATACATCTTTTGAGAATGAGCTGACAGTATTTTGCTAATAGTGTCACTTACAATATATCTTGTCAGACAGGTGCTTCCCCGAGGCCCCGCCAACTGTCAGTCAAGCCTTCATCAACCATACGCCCAAAGAGACACCGCGCTAACCCTGACATGTCCCAAAGCTCACAGCATGTCTACCGGCACCCATGATCAACAAGAAAACAAAAGTAAAAAAATATATATTATGTCAAATATATCATTTACATTTTCAGTCTGACAGACAAAAAATAATTTGACAGCAAACTTTTTTGTGGATACATTATTGGCAAAATATAAATTATAGATGAGTATTGTCCCTTATCAGGCTTTTATAACAGTAATAATTTAAAAATAAAAATTACAGGCTTTTCCTTTCTTTCTTAACATCAGACTGCAGTGATTCACACTGATTTGCTATAGGTTTTACTCAACCCTCGGCCAAATGCAGGCTTGGGACTGGCACTAAGAGAACTGGCTGATTGATACTACAGTGACTCATAACTAGAGGCTGGGAACTCTGAGGGGGACTCGTCCATCACCCAAGTCGAAGTCACTGAGGTGGTTCACAAGCTCCTCGGTGGCAAGGCACCGGGGGTGGATGAGATCCGCCCTGAGTACCTCAAGTCGCTGGATGTTGTGGGGCTGTCTTGGTTGACACGCCTCTGCAACATCGCGTGGCGGTCGGGGACAGTACTCCTGGAGTGGCAGACCGGGGTGGTGGTTCCTCTTTTTAAGAAGGGGGACCGGAGAGTGTGTTCCAACTACAGAGGAATCACACTTCTCAGCCTCCCCGGGAAAGTCTACTCCAGGGTGCTGGAGAGGAGAATTCGGCCGATAGATGCGGTTTTCGTCCTGGTCGTGGAACGCTGGATCCGCTCTTTACCCTCCGTAGGGTGCTTGAGGGTTCATGGGAGTTTGCCCAACCAGTCCACATG
>JAVQKC010210050.1:0-13142 GCA_036025475.1 Philypnodon macrostomus | reverse complement strand
ATGTGCTCATGTCTTTCTGACCTCAATGATCCTGTCCATCTGTTGTACTGCACCACTGTTTGGTCCCATACAAGCCAAACTACCCTAAAGCCTATTGGGAGGCTTTATAATCAGGCCTTCACTGTAACATTTTAAGTAAACATAAAATCTTAAACTTTATAAATTTGGTCATTTCTGCCATATAAAGTGTTTTTTTAATTTTTGACTGGACGTGCACCACAATTTGTGAACGGACTGGAAACCTCCAGATCAACAAGAGCTGCTACAAGTGGAGACTGTAAAGTTCCATTTTGGTAGTGCAAGTATGTACGGAGCCCCTGAAGTCCCAAAAAAGACAACAATAATAATTATCTTGTAACATATGCATTACATTGAAAAGAAATGATTAGCCCAAATAGACATACGGAGCACCTAAAGTCCTAGATTATATATATATATATATATATATATATATACAAACACACACATCTATATACACATTTGGGCTGTCAGCGTTAACGCGATTAATCAAAAATGTTTGACGCATTATTGATCAATTAACCCAGATTAATTTCACTATTGTTGCACAGCAGCACAGAGGAGAGCGGAGGGAGAAAGTTGTTGTGAGCATGAAACTGCAGTCAGAAAGGGAGCAGTAGACATAAGCATGGTGTAGAATCACATAAAGCATCACATAGCTGATTCAGTATTTGTCAATTGAAAAGACTAGATTCTATACACGCGACCCGACACGCTCCTGACGTCTTAAACCATCTTTCTCTGTCTATATATAAAATAAATATATATATATAAATATATAAAATCTTAATACTTTGGTATTTTATTTAATGATCACACTTATCACAAACATTTTTGGTAGTGGCATTCTGTCACAAAACAGTATATCCAAAATGTATACGTTGAAAAAAATGCAATGCTATTCGAGATGTTTGTAAAACTTGCATATTTTACACAATGAATGACCTTGCTACTGAGGTATTATGGGATTCATTCTTATCTGTCTGTTTTTATACAGCCAGTATGGTTTCTCCTGATAAGGGAAGACGAACCACCCTGACTCCAACTGGCCCCTCTAGTGGCACGGCATTGCTTGGTCCAAGCCTGCTTGACTGCAACTCCCATGATTCCTTTCAGTCACGTGGCCTTCCTGATGTAGGCGAGGTAAGTTATGGTATATACCTCCATCACAGTGGTGAAAAGACCTAATGTTGTACTTGATTATAGATCCGGTTTTGTAGTCATGTGAGACCACGTCTTTTGTTGCAGGTGGACACTCAACTTGCCTGTATGATGAGTGAGAGCAGCGTGGACTACATCGCTCGCTTCAATGACCTGGCTCAAGAATTGGCTGTAGAATCCCCCACTCCCCCACCCTGAGTGGGACACTCCAGCTACAAAAAGAAAATGATGTTTAAAACACTGACAAATACTACTTAAAGTCTTGACTGTAAACTCTGCAGCACAGCTCTGGTTTGAAGAACAGCAACTTTCCCCAAAAGCCATCTCTGCCCAAAAGTGCAATATTAACACTGAACTTTTTGTTTTATGCGTGTTGGTTTCACTGAACTGCTCTTTAAGCTGAAACACCCTTTAATTACCAGTTTGCAAGACAGAACCTCATGTACAGGAAAAATACTATGCCATATTTGAACAAAACATTTTAGATCCCTTTTCTTTGGGATGTTCCCTTCACAATGGGGAAAATGCCACTGAAAAGTCCAATTCAGGTGGACAGTTGGCTGCAGCAGCCATTTAGTAATGAGTAATACAAATGCATAGGTCACACCTAAAAAAAAATATATATATATATATAAATATATATTTTTTTTAGGTGTAAAAAAAAAAATATATATATGTATGTATGTATGTATGTATATGTATTTTTTATTAATTAATTAGGTGTGACCTATGCATTTGTGTGTGTATATATACTACAGAACACACAAAGTGAGCAGATTACATTTAGATAGAATTAACGTCAGATGTTTAAATTGGTATCAACAAAAATTATGTCATGGCAAAACCAACAACAGCAGACACTTTTCCTGGGTCCATAAAAACATCTAATTTCCACTACTTAGAAATCTGTATGTAGTCAAACACTAAAGCCATATCCACACTCCCAGTTCAAGCAGTGGACTTTTGCTCATGTATTTGCCATTGACTATTGTGTTTGTATTCTACTGATTAGCCAACATCAGTATGCAGTATATTGTAAGTGCAGATGCGTTGTCAAAAGTTAGTTTAATCCGGGGTAAGTTTATTTTAAAGCAAATGGAAAAACAATGAAGATCATTCTTCTTAAGAGGTAAACAGGCTTTTTGTTGCAGTAGCTAGATTTTCCTGATGAAGGATTTTTGTACATTGCAATTTCAGTATTCACTGCTTTTGTAACATAATGTAAATTATTTATTGATCTTTAAAAAAGGTGTCTTGTTTTATTTAATATTAAGATGACTTCTAAAAACATGTTTAAATTGTTCCATTTATAAAAAGGTGTTTTTATTCTGTGCAAAATTATAAAAATGTTTTTGTATTCTTCACTTTTTAATGAAAACACTTTGAAATGCATGTTCATTACATTCAGGAAGATACAAAACAATCTATCATGAAAGGGCTTATTAAAGCTTTTATTCATTCACCATCCTCCACTTATTCCTGTCAGGGGTGGTGGATGACTCCCAGCAATGGGCCTTAGGCAGGATACACTCTGGACAATGTCTAGTTAATCGAAAGCCATGTGTACAGAGTCAAAGGTTATAGTCCTCAGTTCACCTAAACACATCCAGGTCACAGGTACACAGGGAGGACTTGTGGACTCCACTCTGCTTGCTGAAAGGCAAACGGCCTAACCTCTCAAAACAAAACATTTAGAAAAAAAAACATTCAAAAATACACTTGTTTAGAAAGTAAAACAATTTATGTGAAATGTGGTACTTCTGTATCATTACTTATGCATCCATCCACAGTCACACTGGGATATATTTGTAGCCCACGGTACCCTATATTGTTTATCTCAGTAGAACTTTCATGTACCACAGTTCACTTTCACTCATTTTTCTGTGTGCTCCTTTGTTCCTTGCGAGCCCGAGAGGACATGAGTTTGAAGAAGAGAGATGGCCATAATGTCCGTAGGTAGATAGCCAGTGTGGGGATGGGTCCAGCGAGTACAACATCTTTGTTCTTATGACAAACGGCTCTCAGCACTGACTGTGCTACATCTTTGGGGTCCCAACCGGCAGCTGTTGTTTTGTCTAGAACTGAAACATATGAACAAAATCATTATGTAACAAGTCAAACTAGGCCCGCTCTGTCGACTCCAACAGCAAGGTGTATATCGGTGAAATGTCTGCCCCAAATGCAATGTCACCAACGGGAACCTTAATCAGACATTGTGTGATTTCTAAGGGTTTCTATATTGTTAGGGCAATTAAGAGGCCCCACCCCCAAACCATGACAAACATGGGAAGGGTCTATTTGATTTTTTTGATTTGTAAGGATGTTTGTGAAGGATGTTTTTTAACAAATTTTGTCAAATTCCCTAAAACTACATTCTTCTTTCAGTCTATATGGACATGCTGTTTTCGCCAATATAATTAGCAGTTGACAGATGTTTACAGATTCGCATTGATTTACATTAGAATATAACTTAGAAATTAAACATTAATAACAGCATTTATAACTTAATTATATTTAGAAAAACTGAAGTAATGATGTCAATGATTGCCAAAACTTAATCCTTTTTACCAATGCTTAATAGTGTGTCGTTATCATCATCCCATATTTGATAAACATTGTCAATCCATGAATAATTCTGAGCCCTGACGTCCTGCAAAATATATTTCGGAATCGGTCAAAACAGTCCCATAAGTTTCCACTGCTGTCCCTGAAATGATCATTTATCATCTTGTGCTCCTGGTCCAAAACAACTGTGAACTCATCGTTTTGTTTCGCATCCAAAATGACATCATATTCTGACTGTGGAAAACGTTACTTCTCCTAAAAACTTGATTTGTCATTGTACATAAACAACTGCCAAAGTGTAGCCTACCCTCCCTCTATCCAGCTGCAGACAGTCGGTTTGAAGGCGGTACCCTTAGGTTTGACTGACACTTCCCTTCGGCCAATCACCTGTCCGAGCGTCTGAGCGCGCGGGGGAGGGGGGAGGGCCGTGTGCCAGAGGAGGGAGAGAGGGGAGGGGAGTGAATGGATGACGTCCGGAGGATGGCGCCAGCATGTCTGGGACTGGTGCCTTAGATCAACACAGCTGGGCCGGGATAGGACACGCAGCTGGCCCGGGCCTGCATTCCTCCACAAAACAGGATTGTGAGAAAAACGGACCAAAATAAGACCCGAATAGGAGAACTTTGATGTGCGACCGAAAAGAGAGCAACTTTGAATGTTTTGTAGTTCGAATTAATGACTGTGGTCGACTCCTGACCAAAACACAAGTTGATTTCCATTGCGCCTGTATGTTAGAGGCAACATATATAGCTCAATGTACATTTGAACATGTTTGGAAGCTGATGGAAGCTAAAGGCCTGTCAAAATGTATTGCACGTGTAGAATACTTAGAATATGACACGTGAGGCATGATTCTTTTAGATATAATATTGATTGTTGATGGGAAGAACGAATTTTGAGCTCGTTGTTAGCTTCTTTTGTGACTAAATAGTGGCAAAAACAAAAAGTGGTTATTAGAATATCTGCCATAGTGGACAGCTAGCAAAAATGGTTCTATAGTAGGCTAACTATGAAAGAATATGCCCCCATATTCTTGTAGCTAACTCACAATATCCTTCCTGATAAGTGTTAGCTAAAAACTGAGCTATATGCCTATAAAAAAAAACATATGACCCGTGAAGCATAAATATACAAATCTTCGTTCATAACAATCGATTTGATAGGGGACAAAACTGAGTGGTCATGTGGCTTCATGTGGGAAGGTGCCCAATACGCGTGATTCGATGACTTTTACACAGCGGACTGGAGCAGATCACTCCGTCCTTATCTTTAGAAAACAGCCCGGTCATATAGAAACGCACTGACCCTTTACCCACATATACATCACTTTCTTTATTATCTGTGTTTGTTTGTCTGCAGAGAGGCGCGTGGATTTTCCAGTTTCTTCCCATGAGAACGCACACGTTTACGCATTGAATTAACCCAGCCATGCGTAATGTCAACAGCGTTTGAACACTGGTCTGACAAATTGTAGCACCTACATTTGTCCATACATATGACTCATTCCAATCCAGATGTTTGTAACCGTTATTTTGGCACTTCGTCTTATGTTCGCCTGCAACACGTTTAATAGTGGATCATGTATCACTGTTATTATATCAACAACGTCTCCGGACCTTTTTCATTGTGCCTACATCTAGATTTACGCACAGTACATTCGCACGGGAAAAAAATAAAGCCTTTATTTGTAGAAATGCTCCGACTTTTCTCATAATGTTTACGTTATACAGCTTGAAAATGGCTTATTCTATCACATAGCTAATCATTCTATCTTCGCCAACTTTATCTTTATATACATGACGACCACCTCAAACAAAGCAGCCCTACTTGACAATCCCTCCAGGCATCCCAAGTAAGTTTCCTCATTCTTTCCAAGGTGATCCCGGCCAATTAGCGCGGGGGATGCTCTTCGCTTTCAACCAATCACATCTCGGTGCGAGTGCGTGGGCGTTTCCAAGCTGCGCAGATTATAAAACCCCCCAAACTGCTCGGCTTGTGACAGCACTGTTGCTTGGAAGCCGGAGAGCGCACCACGTCGAGCATTACGAACGTTTCCTAGTTGCTATTCGTGAATCATGAAAGCCATCAGCCCTGTGCGCGCCGTGAGGAGTTGCTACAAAGCGGTCTGCTGTATCTCGGAGCAGAGCCTAAGCATAACCAGGAATAACAAGTGTTTGGACGAAGCCGGGGGCGCGCTTTGCGACATGAACGACTGTTATTCCAAATTGAAGGAGCTCGTGCCCAGCATCCCGCAGAACAAGTCCGTGAGTCAGGTGGAGATTTTGCAGCACGTCATAGACTACATCTTCGACCTACAGATCGCGCTGGAGGCGGAGGATACGATGTTGGCTTTAAGGGTAAGGCAATATATCAATTATCCTGGAAGAGCAGGCTAATGTTTGGAACCAGAAAATGCACCAAACCACTTGATCGTGAAGCTTATAGAACGTCATACCTTTATTTTCTAAGCACATTATAAAAAATATGCCATTGCATCACTTGGTTACAGCTAGGCCTAACTATCCCCCCACCCCGCACCCCATGTCAAAATCAAGTCTTCGCCTTAACAGCGCAATCTACTCACACATAGGCTGTGGAGAAAGTCTTTCGCACACGTTAATCAGTGAGTAATCGATTAAATCGACTCTAATGGCAGACATGAGAGTCACATGCTTGGTCATAAAAGTATTTCACCGTTGGTTGTCATTATGCATGGTTCAAATGTGTGTTTTTGTCTGGTTACTGCATCAGAGAGGCTGCAAACATCTTATGGATGGAATAGACTTACACATCCACAAACCAGTACTAATATGCCAAAACCAAAACAATAACCAGGTCTAAACCAGGTCTCAGTAAAGTCTAAACCAGATCTATGTGAGGTCTAAACCAGGTCTCAGTAAAGTATAAACCAGATCTCAGTAAAGTCTAAACCAGGTCTCAGTAAGGTCTAAACCAGGTCTCAGTAAAGTCTAAACCAGGTCTCAGTAAAGTCTAAACCAGATCTCAGGAAGGTCTAAACCAGGTCTCAGTAAAGTCTAAACCAGATCTCAGTAAAGTCTAAACCAGGTCTCAGTAAAGTCTAAACCAGGTCTCAGTAAGGTCTAAACCAGGTCTATGTGAGGTCTAAACCATGTTATAACCCCAGTAGCATATTTCTACAGTCCTATCATGTAAGTAATTGTATTTTTGCTCTCTTTTCAGACCGCTGACTTAACACACAACTTCTCCAAAGAGGACGAAAGATTGTGCCATTAGGGAGTGCATCTAACATCATGGTAGGTATTGACTACTGGTACTTTTCCAAGTACCATTTAAGCAATTGACTTAAAACAGGACTAAACCAGTTCCAGTCATTACAGGTTACAGAGTAAATGACGACCGGGTCTAAACCAGGACTAAACTAAGTCAGAATTAGGTCTAAACCCAGACTAGTTCCTAAAGAATGTGTAAACTAGGTAAACCGAATTTTAAACTTGTTGAAACCAGGTCTATACTAAACCAAGTCTAAACCATGAAAGGTTAAGGAATTGGTTCAAAACTATGTCTAAACACGGTCTAAACCGAGACCATTAAGGTCTAAATGATGACTAAACCAGGACTAAACTAGGTCAGAATTAGGTTTGAACCTGGGCCTAAACCATGTCTAAACTAGGTACATCAAGTTAGAACCAGGTCTGAATCAGGACTTAGCTGAGGCCCATAGTTCAAATTCACCAAAACTACCAAAAGACTCCAGAAAAGTACCACAGTTTGAGGACCACTGACTCAGCCAATACTATTCTATATCATTTCTTAATTTAATCAAATAATGTAAAATTCTAAGCCTTTCTAAACCCTTGCTCGCCAATTAGACAGACTGCAAGTCAATGTGTAGCCGATTCATTGCTATCTGCCCGGGGTTAATACGAGTTCCTTGCCTGGCGCCAGTCTGTCTGCCTCGGCGGGGGGAGGCAGGGGGGTGTGCTAGATCCGATCTTTTTTTCACTCTCCCCCCCCCCCCCCCTTTCTCTTCCCTCGTGCAGGTGCAAGGGAACACACATGTCTCCACTTCACTCCGGGCAAGAGGACAAGAGGGCCCGGGAATGAAAAAGTATAGGGATAGGTATTCCGGAGCAAAAAGAATGGAGGAGGAGGAGGAGGAGCAGGAGGAGTAGGAGGAGGAGGAGGAGCAGGAGGAGGAGGAGGAGGAGGAGGAGTGGACTGTTCCCTGCTATGAGAGAGAGAGAGACTTTGGACAATGATTGAACACCAAAGCGCCAAGCCAGCATTGGAATTATCCCATAGCTTTGTTGTTGTTGTTTTTCCTGAAAACATGGAATTCCATATTAAGATATAATTTACATTCCAACTATTGTGGATTCAACTCATCTCACTTGAAAACCCTCTCACAATACCACCCCCTTTCCCCCACCCACTTTTTGTAATTATTTTGATTTTAATAAGGGCCAGTTTCAGTAAAGTAGCATGTGTTAGCCCCAGTTGTTAGCATTTAGCGACTTAGCTTCGGGTGAATTAATGTTTGTTTCAGAGACTACCAATTAGTGAAACTGCCATCAATCTGCAAATGCCAAAGAGGCTTTAAAGTTCAAATAGGATTTAGGACATTTGAGTTGGCATAGAAATATATAGAAAGTTTACAATGTTATGGCTATTTTTCAGTATCAAGAAATATTATATTCAGATAAGGTTTGTGTCCCATAATGTGTCTCTATAGATAGTGTAATTTTTGCCATGCTATGTACCAATTACCACAAAGTCTTAATAATATTTAAAAATGCACACCAAGACTGGAGTTTGGCTTGTTCGATGTCTAATGACCTTTTATATTACTGCCCTCAACAGTGCTTCTAGTGAAATTGAGGGCCTGGGGCAAAAGTTATCTAGTGACCCCTAACACACTGAACTTTGGACACATATGGCAAAACAGTCTATGCATCTCATTCATCATAGAACAGAAATAACATTGTATAGATATGTACATTTAGGTGCCCCTCTTGCTACTTGGGGCCTTAGACAGTTGCCCTAGGCCTAATGTACGTTTCTGAAACTGACCCTTGTTACCACGTCGTGTGATCATGTACATATCCGAAATGAATGGATTTTTTTTCCTCTTGAATTATTAATATTTTTGTTATCGCTCGAATCAGAACTCTAAGCTAAGAGTTAATTGTAAACGTTTGTAGGGAGTGTCTTATTTCTACAGACAATGTGCACTGGGTTTTATAAACTCTTATTATTATCCATTTGTACTTATGTAATGGAATAATAAAAAATAAAAAGACATGAACACTGCCGGATGCGTAGTCGGAATTTGTTTTTTGAGAATTGATGCCTACTTCTTGGATGACTCTGCTGATATGACAGGATGTAGATTCGCATCTTGAGGTTGGAAATCTACCGAAGGGAGTTTCCTGCATGAGTCGACTTCAGATTTTCCAAAGAAAGTTTTGCCACATGCTCGAAGAAAAGAAAACCAAGCATTAATCATAATTCACAGCCATAATAATAGTTTGCATCATTTTACAGGCATCATTTGTGAGGGACCAGATATGACAAGTCAAGAAGATGTCATCCTGTGAGATCATATTTTGTATAATCGGTTTATAATGTATCATCCTTAAAAGGTGGGGTTTGTGTTGTTTCATAGAAATGTCCAAAAGTTACTGTTTCAGATCAGCATTTAATATGGTTACTAATCCGTTAATTGTATACTTGCACTAACTAGACCAATGACCAATGGAACAGTAAACAGAAAGCCAGCCTCTTTGATGAATTCACTGAACCTTTTAGTATTTGTAATGATGTTGCAGCCCCCTCTAGTGGTAGAAGCCATTTATTGGCCCAAGGAAACTAACTCGAGACGGATTTTCTTTTTCACTGTTACACGTTAGCAGAGGTGGACAGTAACTAAATACATTTACTTACAACGCATTACTTTGACTTCACTACATTTGGAAGACAAAAATCATACTTTTGACTCCACTACATTTCAATAAAGAGAAAAAAACTACTGATTGTATTTAAGTTGATTCTTCTGTGTGTGATTTGTTCATTATTGTAAACCCTAGAGATAATCTTTGATCAATTTTCATAGGCTTACACCTGATTCACGACTGGTTTATGGTCACCTTCAATATTTGTTTAGACAGTTCTGATTTGAACTTGGTTTAATCTCCATTTACACCAACCAACAGTCCTCGTTTACATCTGTTTTAGTTTTTAGTCCCAAAATGTCCCATTTCCCATACACAGATTCTGTACAAACATGTCTCTAGATCTTTTTTTAAAGGTAAGAGTATAGGATCAGACTAAAATATCACTAAGAAGGTAATATAAAATTAAAAAAATATTCAGGTCTGCAAGTTGTTTTTTTTTTTTTTTTTTTATACTTTATTTTTCAGTACTAATCAGTTTGTAAACAAAAAGACAATCATTTTTCGTATAAGGTCTTTGTACTGATATAAACATTGAGGAGGAGAATTTTCAGTCCATAAATCCATACCTGCAATTCAATACATGCATTTACACATATTTACATAAACAAATATTATATCTTTTCTTACATATTGTTAGACATTTATTACATTCTTTCTTACTTTTTACATACGTTCAGGTATTTCATATAATGTTTTATTATTCCATAGTTAGTAGCATTGTTATACTTTATTATATTACACACAAATGGCCCTATAACGTATTTTGAGCAAATAGTTAACTTGAGGCCATATTCTGACTTCTACAGCAAGTAAATCTATTTCTAATGAATAAGAGTCAATTCAATTTAACATATTGATGTTTTTTTATTTAACCAGGAGGTCCCATTGAGATTCAAAATCTCTTTTGCAAGAAAGACTGGCCAAGGTAGCAGCCAAACCATGTGATAAAAAAGCTCATACATATATTTGACATAGGTCCGGGAGCAGGACCATGCCTCACTCACCTCCACAACACACCTTCACCTCACGTCACCTCAGCCCACAAGCCATTCTTATACCCCCCAAATCCACCACACACTGTTAGTCTCTGTTCTCTCAGCCCACCGTCCCTCCCCTCTCTGTCTCATGTTTAGTCTTCCAGCCTCCAGACGCCCACATTAGTCCTGAGGGTACCCCCGTACTGAGTCTCATCTAACCCAGCTATCATCGCCTGCATCCTCTGGCTCCAGAACCAACGTCATACCACGATTCTCATCCAGACATCACTTCAATAAACTCTCTAGTGAATATTCTTTGCTAGTGAATAATGTTGCTGTCTCTCAGTTCTCTCAAATGACATTTACATTTCATTGCTATTTGCCATGAAAAAATAATTTGTGATGAAATATTAAGACATCAATTACCGTTTCTGTGTTTTATGTGAAAAATCTAACTGTTGTTCTTGATGGTAAAATGATGGTAAAATATGACTCCCATTACCTGAGCAGTGATCGTATCTTCTCTTTGGCCTCATGTTGGTCAGCCTCGAGCTCGGCCAGTTTCTGATTGAGGTGCTGGACCACGTCGCTCAGGTAGCTCACCTCTCTCTTCAGGTAAATGTTCCTCTGAAACACACCGGCCAGATCCTTCTCTTTAGACTGGAGCTCATGCTTCAGCTCGTCGATCACGCGGTCCCTCTCCAACAGCGCTCTGCAATATAAAAATATGTAACTACACATACTACAATACAGGAGGCCAGGGAGAAGATAATGAGCAGGAAACATTTGATGATATTTATCAATCAAAATGTGATGTCCAGTGTTAATGCTCATGGTGGACGCAAAGGCTCTTCTTCTACAAAGATATATCTCCAGACCTGAATGAGTTGAGGTCAGTGTAGTCTTTGGGAGCCGGCTGCAGCAGGATCTCTCCAAACATGGTCAGATAAACAGAGATGACCTCCTCTGAGTCGTAGTTACACTGTCTCAGAGCGGCCGTTATCTCCTTCTGGTCCACCAGGCCGGGCAGGGCTGTCTGAGAGGACAAAACAAACACACCCTTAAAAGGGGAGATACTAGGACACAGTCTGTGGCAAAAGCATTATGGATCACAGGTTGTAGGTGATTTGCTTTGGGTATACACACAACTTTAAGATAACCTTATTAGATTGGATTGTACATTAACACATTTGGCCATATAGTTGATTTGGGGATTTGAGAGCACAATTTTTTAACCATTCTTGATTTTTCAGCATCTGATTTGTCTCTTACAAGCCCTTAATTGAAATGATCTTTAGTGTTTTACTGCAGTAATCGCATAAGAACTAACTCACCGTGACCTGTTGGACTCTGGCTTTGACAAAGTCCAGGTTGAGTTCCCACTGCAGCGGTAACAGCAGCCACAGAGAGGCCTGAGGATCCCAGTACCGACACACATTCACCCTCTCCTACAAAAACATCAGGGTGGTGAGTACAGAAGTGTGATGTTCACAATAATAATAATAATAATAATAATAATAATAATAATAATAATAATAATAATAATAATAATAATAATGCATTAGTCTTAGACAATCAAAAACACTTTACAATTTCATGCATTAATCAGGGTCTCACTCGGTGGTGGTCCCTCCTGACCACCACAGTCACACTAACACATTCATGCATGCTCCTGACCACTACAGTCACACTAACACATTCATACATGCTCCTGACCACTACAGTCACACTAACACATTCATACATGCTCCTGACCTCAAACATATATGTCATGACGGTGCCTTTGCCGTGAATGTAGATGCTGCTGGTTCTGTCGTTCTCTCTGACCACTGACTGACTGCTGGTGGTCTGAGGCTGACCATAGGCCTAAAGGTCAATATAATTGATTAAAACATGTACTATCACCGGGCAATTTTTCAACTAACAAAAGACTCATGGTAGGCAATGTTATATGTCTTTATGATTAGTGAACTAACCTCCGTTGAGTTGGGAGAAATGAAGTGGCCCTGACCGTACCACTCCTGAGGGAAAGGCTGCAACTTCTAAAAACACATTAGAATTAGATTATTAATAGATACAACTTTGTAAAGATACAGTGGATTCAATTTAGATTTCTAGTTTAGCAACGATTGAAACAGAATTTGATTGTCTGTAGTCTGTCGAGGCCAGGGGGGAGGGACTAAAGTAAAACTCAACTGCTATTGGTCAAAGTGGTGACCCACAAACTATGATCTGATGTTGCTGTAGAGGCCAGGGGGAGGGGCTAAAGTAAAACTTGACTACTATTGGTCAAAGTGGTAACCCACAAATTCTAATCTGATGTTGCTGTAGAGGCCAGGGGAGGGGCTAAAGTAAAACTCAACTGCTATTGGTCAAAGTGGTAACCCACAAAGTCTGATCTGATGTTGCTGTAGAGGCCAGGGGAGGGACTAAAGTAAAACTCGACTTCTATTGGTCAAAGTAATAACCCACAAAGTCTGATCTG
>JAVQKC010210047.1:0-14004 GCA_036025475.1 Philypnodon macrostomus | reverse complement strand
GCTCGTTTGGTGAGTCCAGTGAGCAGGCCGTTACAGTAGTCTAACCTGCTGGAGATAAAGGCATGGATAAGCCTCTCTAAGTCTAGTTTAGACAGTATACCTTTGATTCTAGAAATGTTTCAGGTTATAGGACAACTGCTCTACTGCCACGCCAATGTACGTACATAGCTACACTCTCAGACTTGAACACTAGGGGAGATTGAAGAACAATATAATACAGTATATAAACAATTAGTATTTACAAGCCACTAAAAAATACACAACCTTATATCTAAAACAATACGCTCATATGCACAATTACCAACACTCATACCTATCAAAGTTCAATAATCACTACATACTTACACAACCATTCAGAGTTTCATTTATCATACATTACAGTTCTTTTTACATATGGGTACACTCCTGATTCGACCAAAGCCAACTTTTTAATTGAGCTTTAAATGAGTTATATGTAGTAGTATAGTATAGTATAGTATAGTTGAGATCAGTTGATTTGATTCAATGAATGCACTGATGCACACTACATAATGGATATCTATAAGATGTCCTAATGTCTGACACAGAACATTTGTACTCTGAACTGGAGAAACTGTTCCGGCAGTGGTGCTGTGTGTAAGTGTTTGTCCTGCAGGGTCATGGGTGTTGTGGGGCAAGACTTAACCCTCATTGAATGTGGTTGTGTGATTGGTGTGTGGTGGTCGAAGGGGCAGACTGGCAGCAAGTAAAGTTTTTACATACTATATTGTTCATTTATACCAGTGTTTCTCAAACTGTGGCAGTCCCTAAGTGGTCTCTTGGAAAATGTCTCTAAGACTCTAAGCAGCTAATGAGCACAGATAAGTTGAATTCTAATTTGAAAACTCGGCAAATCTAGCCTTAATTGAGACTTATAGCCTTTTGTCTGACAATAACACACACACACACTTTTGCATCAAGTTCTCGTAAAGATTCATTCTGTCCTCCCATAACAATGTTTGGTAGATTATTTTTGAGAAGTGGAAACATGTAACGCAGATAAACAAACACAAACACCCTTTGTCTCAGGGGTCAGGTGGTCCTTGGATTGAGAACATTTGAGAAACACTGATTTATAGTAACACAACACTGTGAGTTAGATTTACTTAGAATCTATTATTAAAATCTAAAATGTTATAGTGTGTCAAATGTACACCATTGCATTTTTTTTTTAACTCAACGTTAACTATTTAATGTTTAATCCAACGTTTCATCTCTTGGAGTGTACCTATAGAGCAGAGGTGGGCACATTGGGACTGGGGTCTGTTGTGGAGGGCCAATAACCTGTAGAGATGAGATACCCAATGGAAACTTACGCAAATCATCTCGGCGTTTAATTTACAATGTCAGTATGGTAAGTCAGAAATAGTAATTGGGCAAATCTAGTTTCAAATCAAGGGCCGCCGCATGTGGACACCAGGCCACACTTTGCCCAGGTCTGGACTAGAGGCACGCTTCTACAAATGAACAAAAATATATATAATCAAAGGCAACCATCACACATCATCACACTGTACTTAACTCCATCTGTGGTTTTGTAGGCATGGTCGCCTCACAGCAAGGCCCTGGATCTCCCATCAATGTGTAACATGCACAATAGACTCAAGAGAGATCAATACAAAGCTAAAATCATCATATAAATATATACAGGCCGATACTGATGAGAGTAGTCTAACCTTGCACCCTCACAACATCAGCAGACATGCATACATTCACATGGTTTCAAATATCAGAAAATCTCACAAGTGGACGACTGATGAATGTGGTTAAACTTTCCATCTTCAAAGTTAAGTGCTCTGACAAAATGAATGCTCTGCCCCTCTTAATGTGTCCTCTTCTCAAAGCCAAACGTCTCATTACTGTCATTACTATGGGGCGTTGGTCTATATTAAATCATTATAAAAACCCTCGTCCAAAATGGTTCAAGTCAGCGTTTTCCAAACAGCGGCTCTAACGACATCATTCTTCTGCTGTCATTAAGGATATTAAAAATTCATTAGGAACAAACTACTGCTGAGTGGCACGGATCAGGCAGCGCTCACTCAAACTCGGAAGTGGAGGAGTTCAAAATGGCTGGTGGTCACTGACAAACAAAAACATGGTGTGGTAAAGGGCATGATACTGTATAGAAATGTACTTTTGAGTCCTGTGTGGTCAATAAATTCATTCATCTTCCAAAAGCAAAAATAAATTGCAAGTGGTTCGAGCCTTTTTCATCAACTATGGATGTTAGAAGGGCATTAATAATGGCAAGTTAGTCACAGGGTTGACACAGAGACAAACAGTTCATGTCCAAAAGTGTCACATCTGATCAGTATGTATTCACAGTACTTATAGCCCAGGGATAAAAGCTGTTTTTAAGACTATTAGTCCAGCTTTTCGGGCTCCTGTATCTTGCCAGAAAAGGCAAACCGTTCATGTTGCGGGTAAGTGTAGCCTGGCCAGCCTTGACTAACTCTTTTCCTATTATACTTTACAAAGATGTTAGTCAGGGCTCTCGTTTATTGCCTTCAATTTCAAACTGTTTACCGATGTATAGACCCTTTAATGTTGGTCATATGGAATGTTCTCTGACATTACCTACATGTAGAATACTGGTTGTCATTGGTCAAAAGCATCTTAATTTGCAATATTTTGTGGCTAATTCTAATTTCTCCATTGAAAATGTATGTGCCTCCAGTTGCCTTCATTCCAAAATTTAGAACTATAGTAAATCGATCAGAAACACTAGACATGACACTAAAAAGCTCCACATACAGCACACAGCCTGTTGTTAACAAGGAAGTCCCGTTAGTAAAGTGTGTGTATGAGCTATGAGCAAGGGACCAGACCCCACTTTTGAAAAAAAGTACATGGGGCTGGTGTACGAGGCTAAGGTGAGTGCTGTCTTTGATGATGTTTCTGGCCCTGTTGAGATATCTGCAGTTGGCGGTCTCTTCCAATGCTTTTTTCTGCTGACTTGGTGACTTTTTTTGCATCAGCCAATATCCTTTGAGTAAGTAATATCCATCTGCAAAAAAGACCCGTTAATAGCCCAATAGTCTAAGTCGTAAACCTCTATATATCTTTAATGTGTTCTGTCTCTGCTCCGAAACTGGCTCGGGGCTCGAAACACGTCTTCCTCCGATGAATTGGACGGGCCCAGCAGACCACTCTCCTCCTTCTGATAGAGCAATGGGCCGTGGTGGCACCAAACACGGGCTTACATCCCCCCCAAAAAAATCGCTTTGTACAATGCATCTATGTGTATTCAGACAAGGCCATTAAAATGCTGGGGGACCCCCTATAGCATAAATGAAATTGTTGTACATAGTCACTCGGCCCTGACCGACAAAATGGAGTGCAAATGTTAAGTACTGAGAGATGTAGCAGACAAACACATTATGGGGCAGGTATAAGGCTTATAAAACGGCCCAGAAAGTAAAGAATGGGGACAATGCGTGCGCTACCGTGGACCAATTTCTAATACCATGCAATGATTGTTTTGTACATAGATTGGATCGCATCATGACATTTACGTGTAGGATGAGAGCTAGGCATCATGCATTTGTATTGTTATGGGGACAAAAGCCTCAGAGCGGTGGGTTTTATGGAGCTGTAGTGGGGTTAAAATGTGGTGAATCATTTTATAGTCTAAACTTGGTTCTTAAACAATGGAACTCAATTTTTATTTACACAAAGGCCTATAAAATGTGACCGCCTGCCAGGCCACACAACAAATTGCAAATCACTGTGTGTTCTGACACTCTTCGATCAGAACCAGCTGTCAGGATTTGAACTAGCTCAAAACCTTCATATTAACTGTGTGTTAATAAACAGGTAAGAATAGCAATTATGGTTATTTTTGTGTTATCCTTGTAATATAGTAAAATGATAGTGATGCAATATAGAGAAACATAGTAATTGTGGATAGTCTATTGTTAAAGCTGCAGTACCTGATATATTGACTTGGTGTATGAGCAAAAATAATTACAGTCAATAGTACAGCATACCAGAAGGCATCTGAGAAGAAATGAGCCTCTGACACCCTCCGTGGGCTGTATTATAAGGGTTTAAAATGAGACTCTGAGACCCTCTGTGGGCTGTGGAACCTGCAACCTGTGGATACTGTTGTTGGGCAAGACATCCATATAACACATGTTTTTTTTGTATAGCCTTGAATATTGATGGATTTTCACCATTTGGGCCAAGGTCCTGGAGACACAACTCTGCTCAAACTTTCAATGTTCAATAACCAAACTCTATTTTCTCTTCTCCTCAGACCTCAGTCGTACTGGTTGAGTCACATCCAGTCCCTGCTCTACTGCTCTGAAAATAACCAGTTCGGGACCTTCTCGGAGGACCTCCATAGCTGCAGTTGTAAATTCGACCACAGCCCGTGTCAGTTGCCCGCCCCCTGCATCGTGGGCGAGGGGTCCGCCTGTGTCACCTGCGCCCCGGATAACCATACCCGATGTGGGACTTGCAACCCGGGTTTCATCCTGACCCAGGGTGGCTGTAGACCCATGGTGGTGGACTCAACCGAGAACTATCTGGGATTTGAGACCGACCTCCAAGATCTAGAACTGGGATATCTGCTGCAAAGAGCCGACCGGAGGCTGGAGGTAGTACTCTTTAATATTTTATAATAATGATGCCTTCTGGAAACAAACTGTGAAATATATGTATTGTATTTATTTGACCTTTATTTAACCTGGAGAGTCCCACTGAGATTCAGAATAACATTTTCAGGGGGTCCTGGCGGGGGTTTTAGTGGTAGGGTAAACCAGAGTTCCCGGAGGAAACCTACGCAGACATGGGGAGAACATGCACACTAGCACTGCACTAGCCCTGGTTCACACGTAAGATCTGTGTCGTATACCTCGATCATTCCAGCTACAAGTGACAGTAAACTAACACAATTAATAGATATGTGAGAATTTACCCATGAACTAAAAGATTTACTGTTACTGAGTTCAGGACTAGGCAATGTTTTCCCCAGTGTAGAGGCTAGATGGACTTTTCTTTTTGGACCATTGTTTAATAATGCCAGGTTGGTCAGGACTACACCAAACAGGACGGGGAAGTCTGTGGAGGATTTGGTGCATTTGAAAGGAGCTGTCCACCGCTGTCGGCTACAAAGAAACTCTCTTCTGTTGTTTTTCTGAAGGTTGTCTTGTGGTGGGATGTAGGCAGTGCTAACACCTGGGGCAACTCATGATTCTTTGAGAAGTTTCAACGATGCACAAACCAAAAGCTGGTCAAATTTGATCAGAAAAGACACGCACATAAGGAATCGCAAACACATTATTGACTACGCTCTTTAGAGAGAATAGATGAGTCTGTGGCAGTTGTAGGGTAAGTGAGTCTTCTATAATAATAAGTGTAGCTCTTGGGGTCAGCAGTGGCGCAGTGGTTAAGTGTTCACCCTACAACCAGAGGGTCACTGGTTCAAATCCACACCATGTACTGCTGACGTGTCCTCGGGCAAGACACTTCACCAACATTCATTACCTATGATTGAATGTGTTTGGTGCAGAACGCCAGCCACATTTTTACAGCTGTGGCCACACAAGTAGCTTACCACCAATGTGACTGAGGAGTGGATGAATAATGCAATATGTAAAGCTTGTTTGAGTGTTGAGAAATGTGCTATATAAAACCAATGCATTAGAATAAAAATACAAAAATGCTGAATATTGACTGTCTAACCCTGTTCTATGATGTAAAGTCCTCCACAACAACAGATCATACTTTGTGGGTTACCAGTTTGACCAATATTTGTCTATTGGCTCATAACACAATGATATTCACAAAATATTAAATGTTCTCTTTAGACGAGTGACAGCACGAACCCAGAAGCACAGCTCGGGAGTGTTTTCTCTGCAACATAAATATAGTGTGTTCAAAGTATAGCCCCACAACAAGTACATATCCAGTCTCCAAAATAATCTTTGAAGCAGGTTAGGAACAACTCTATCCAAGGGGTCTTCAGTGTCAGGGCAAAAATATAGATTTCTTTGCCACGAGATGGTCATTATTTTGGATACAACAGTTCTGTTTGTCCCAGCAGGCACCGGCCAAGAGACCACATAAAAACACACTGACTACCGTTAAAAAAGTGCTTTTCTGAGAGCAGTTAGATTCAGTCAGCACAGTGTTTTATTTTTTTTTAATTAAATCATTTTCATTTACTAATTGCGACTCTAGTCAAGCCAGATGAGGCTCGGGTTCTGTTTCGGATGGTTCCTGGACACCTCCCTCGGGCATGTCCCACCGGGAGGAGACCCCGGGGAAGACCTAGGACACGCTGGAGGGATTATATCTCTCGGCTGGCCTGGGAACGTCTCGGAGTCCCCCTGGAAGAGCTGGAGGAAGTGTCTGGGGAGAGGGAGGTCTGGGCATCTACACTGCTGCCTCCGCGACCCGGCCCCGGATAAGTGGAAGGTGGATGGATGGAACTGTAGTCAAAACACAACTAAAACATGTATGATGCAAAATTTAAGCTGGCCTATAATGCAAACAGTGGCGGATATAGCAGTTCAGGGGCTCAAGGCGAACATGGGCAGGGGGCCCTCTGTATTTGGCGTTTTTAAGTTCTGAAAATGCTCTTGATTGGTCAGTCCAAAGCTTAAGCCCACTGAGAAAAAGTAAAACTGGTGGGGCGTATAGGCTTTATAATTCTATTTTACAAAATTAAGTTTAATAATGTTTATTTATGGGGCCCTGGAAGCTTGGGGCCCCATGTGGCTGCCTGTTTTGCTCCGCCTCTGAATGCAGAATTCTTGAGCTGGATCATTTGAGCGGTAATCAACTCACTTTCTTTGAATCAGTGAATTGTAGAGTAGGCCTATTTAAAATCACACCAGCGTTTCAGTTGTGTTAGTGGGCCTGTTTATGTGCACGCTTGCATTTTTTATTAACTGACAAGGGGCCCCGGGGCTTTGTTGTGATTATTTTGGGGGTCCTAGAACCTCTGGCTTACAGCATATCCACCATCGGTATGAATCAGCATAAACTCTTAAATGAGTTTAGCCCACTAAGGAGTACAGCTTATACCCCATACCCCCAATAGAGAGCCATAATCTGTCTCTCAGTGCATGAGTTGAACAGATTTGTGTGCAGCCTCCTGAGATGTTCGTCACAGATCTCCAGGTGGCCACAGATGGCACCGATTACACGGGTCCCCAGTCGAGTGTTTAACTTGTGGAGCTAACTATGGGCGCCTCCAAAATGTCAGCTATTTTCACACCTCTTTATATGATGTCGTGGTATCAGCTATCGTATGTAACAACCACAAAACATACAATGTGTCAAGCCCAAAAAGCTTTTCTTTGTTAAGAAAAATCAGAATTTGAAGCAGACTTGAAAAATAAACAGTGATTTTGATCGTTGGACTATTGGCCGATTTATGTCTGGGTCTTTATTATGTTAATTATACAACATTAAGATTGATGAGTAAAAGGCAGCTCTTCTCCATTGCAATGAATGGTTTACCCCCACAGAGTGACCAGAAGGGGGCGTTATTGTGGGTGTTTCCATGGTTACCGCGTTTGCCGACTGTATTTATCGAACAGTAGAATCTTGACTGTTCCTCCCGTCAGAGCCGTAGAGATAATGGTGCGCTCCAGTTGGACTCGGAGGTCGGAGTTGTAAAAATCAACTGAGCGGCCCTCGATGGACTCGGGGGCGACTCGGGGCGACTTGGACAAGAGATGAGAAATCCAACATGGCGGCCCCTATTTTACAAGAAAATGAAAAATATAATTGTAGAATAATTCATGAACTTGATTTAATTTGATATGAGCCATTCACTTCTGTGAGCATGCTGCTGTTGTGATGTACTTTAGCATCTGCAGATACAAAACGAGTTAACGACTGAAAACGCTTCAACTCTGAGATTCTGTGACTGCGAGCTCCGAGGACAGCTACGTACATAACAGTTTTCACACAAAAGAAAAATCTTCTACAGCCAAACCAATGAGTTATATTATACATACAGTTACTGTCTCTTTAAAGCTCTCGGTTGAACGTTGTAATGTTCAACTAAACCACCAGGGTGCCATTTTTACCCACAGTCCATTCTCTTTGTAATTGTGAATTTGACTCTTACAGAAAAACATAGAAATAACCATCACTTATCGTAAACCGCAGGAAACTGAGTGTTGTGGTTAACATGAAAAGCACTTATGTTCAGCGCAGTCATTATTATATTTGGATTTGCTTCAGGAGTCCCCTGTTGTTCACAAAAAGGGATTTATTCTACCTGCCCACAAAAGGTTTGATTGTGATCAGATATGACGAGAACCGAACCGTGTCCAAACCGGGACTAGATCAGGTCAAAGTCTGGTCTAGGTCAAGGGTAAATCAAGACTAATATAAGATTAAACTAGAACTAACCCAGGTCTAATAAAAAAGACAGAGGCATCTCACAGAACAGACCCACACTCAAAATGTTGCACTTTTTTAGTTCTGGGGTAAATGCCCAATCTATTGAACAGCAAAGCCTTTATAACTTACCACTTACCATTTTACCCTGAGTGTCTCTGGCCTTATCGAGCAATGGAACATAATAACCGAAAATGGCATTTGGGGTAGGTGTCATTCGCCCAGCAACCAGAGGGTCGAATCCCGCCCGAGCATGCTGTTGTTGTGTCACTGGGCAAGACAGTTGTGTGGTTGTCAGGGGGACCGTAGAGTGACTGGAGTGACTGAATAATGCATGACATTGTAATTATTTTACTCGTCTTCTGTGTTCTCTTATGTCTCATCGTCATCGCCAGGAATTAATTAATGCTCACTTTTAGTTACTATGCCAACCAATTTAAATAAAAATGCAAATATGAGCTTGACCTTCATTTGATGCTACACTTCAACAAATAAATAAGTGTGATATTAATCACTCAGGTTTAGTTAGCCACTAATTAAGATTAAATAACCATTAATTAGAGATAGAGTTACATTTGACTGGTGTCACAGACCGGCTCAGAGTGGACATGTATGTGTGAATATGTTTAGTGTGTGCAGTGTATGTGTGAGTGGACATGTATGTGTGAATATGTTGAGTGTGTGTAGTGTATGTGTGAGTGGACATGTATGTGTGAATATGTTGAGTGTGTGTAGTGTATGTGTGAGTGGACATGTATGTGTGAAGTGTATGTGTGAGTGGACATGTATGTGTGAATGGACATGTATGTGTGAAAATGTTTAATGTGTGCAGTGTATGTGTGAGTGGATATGTATGTGTGAAGTGTATGTGTGACTGGACATGTATGTGTGAATATGTTTAGTGTGTGCAGTGTATGTGTGAGTGGACATGTATGTGTGAATATGTTTAGTGTGTGCAGTGTATGTGTGAGTGGACATGTAGGAGGAACTGCCCCTGCAGGTCAGAGGAAGGGGCTGGGACACTGGTTTATACCTAATTAAGGAGCCGTTTACGGGTGAATTCAGTTTAGTTAAATTAGGCCCATGTTACAGTTCTTGATGGAGACCGTTTAACTTCTGATGTTTTTTTCTGTTGATAAATGTTCTACTGTGACCTCAGGGTAAAGATGAGTTTGTGGCTCCACACTGAGCTCCAAGGGTAAAATGAGATGCAACCCCTCCATGTGATGTGTTGGAGGTGTAGTGAGTCCTCGGTCTTCCTCATGTGAATGATCCAACAGGACCGAGCTCTGTCCTCACTGTGACCAAATGTGAAATGTTTTACAATCTCATCAGATGTTCAATGTATGTATGTATTTAAGGACTCAGTATTGCCTGTGCATGCGTATGGAAGGTCCAGGGCTGTGAAATACAGGTCACAAACATCATCTTGTGGCCTCAGTCTTTCTTTTTAAAGGTCATTGGAAAGAGATTGGATTGAATCATGTTTGAGAAGCAGTGACTTACTGTGTATGTCCATAAAAAGGTGCCACATTGACTGTGCTCGAAGTTCGCGTTCATATTCTGTTCTACTCTTGTCTCCTAGGTCCACGCCATCTTCATCAGCAACGACATGCGCCTGAACAGCTGGTTTGACCCTTCGTGGAGGAAACGCATGCTCCTGACTCTCAAAAGCAACAAATACAAATCCAACATGGTCCATATGCTACTGGGAATCTCACTACAGATCTGCCTTACCAAGAACAGCACCCTGGAGCCCGCCTTGACTCTCTACATCAACCCCTTCGGTGGCAGCCATTCTGAGAGCTGGTACATTCCCGTCAATGAGAACGGCTTTCCGGATTGGCAAGCGAATAAGCTGGATCTCCCTTTTGAGTGCTTCAACTGGACTTTGACTCTTGGAAATAAGTGGAAGACGTTTTTCGAAACTATTCATATTTATCTCCGGAGCAGGATTAAGTCTCAAGATGCGGTGAACGACAGCGCCTACTACGAGCCCATGGAAGTGACCGAACCGGCGCGGAATCTGGGTTACATGAAGATCAACAGCATACAAGTGTTTGGATACAGCATGCATTTTGATCCGGAAGCAATTCGAGATTTGATTTTGCAACTAGACTATCCTTACACCCAAGGGTCCCAGGACACCGCAATGCTTCAGCTTTTGGAATTACGAGATCGCGTGAATCGCCTCTCGCCGCCCGGACAGCCACGACTGGACCTATTCGCGTGTCTTCTCAGGCACAGACTCAAACTGACCCCAAGCGAAGTGGTCCGTATCGAGACTTCGTTACAAGCATTCAGCTCACGGTTGCCCAATTCTATGGACTATGAAACTACAAAATTGTGTAGTTAACAGTTGCTTTCAACAGTTGTGTTCAACAATGCAAAAAAATAAACTCCTGGATGTACAAACTGGGCCTCAAAAAAGTGCACATTTTCAACAATTGTACAATGACTCTCTGAGGGAACTGTGGCAAAGCTTACCCGGCTAACGAATGTACCCAACTGGATGTTATCTTGTTTTTTTTGGTTTTTTTTGCAATTTCTGTTTTGTGGCTACTATTTTCACCGATATATCCTAAATTTGGACTTTAACTTGGATGAAATGCATAATGTAATGTTTGACCAAGAACTTAACGTTGACCGCAGTAGAGAAATACAGCTAGATGAAATCAGACCTTGTGTTTCTCAACATGAAGCTCATTTATACAGTCGCTACCATCGGCGAATTATTGGACATTTTATGGTCGACAATGGTTTATTTGTAATTTTTATATGTTCTTTTTGCTTCGGTGACAGTGCACTTTCCATGAAGAACTGAGTACAGTGGTGTCAGTAAAGATTTTGTAGATAAATTGATATTAAAAAGCTCATGGTACAACGTATTTGAGTTTGCTGAGATATTATTTTGCTGTGTACGTTTTCTCTACAAAGACACGCGTGTGTAGTTGGTGAAAGTGAGAGTGTGTTATCTAAAGTGGATTTGACTGAGGCCCTGTCCACACGGAGACTCAGGTATTTTATCATTTAGGCGTTACGTTCACATGAAGCCAGCGTTCCGGGAGCCCGAAAACGATCATTTTAAACCCGGGTCCCTGAGTGGTTTCTGTGTTTATGAGACATACTCTTTTCTGAAACGATATCGTTGTGGCCCCTCCTCCTCTGATAACCTCCGAACTCTGACCATAACAACAAGCATGGAGCTGCCCAGTGTTTTCACAGGAGTGTCACTGCGCCACCAACAGGCCGGGCATACGCACTACAGCGTTTCAGTGGAGCAGCGTGAACCCGTGTGGACTCAGATATGTTCTTAAATGATGTCACCTTCACGGGAGACAATCATGAAATTATACTGTTCTTGTCTCCGTGTGGACTGACCCTTATATAATACTACACATCAGAAACACCACCCAACTGATACAAATAGATCAATGGTTCCCAACCTGGGGGCGGGGCACCAGAGCTTGCCTGCTGTGAGGTGGTGAGATTATCAAGCCTAAACATCCGTCACTATATATTGGTGTAAATAAATGTATATAATCGTATAATAAATAACTTTATTATTTCGATGCGTTTGTGCAGCTGAACACAGCGGGGCTTCAAGGATAAAAGGTTGGGCTCCACTGAAAGAGATAATACAGATTCACACTATTATATTCTGCATGCACAGGCCCACAATACTGTACAGCAGATAGCGGAGACAATGCTGTGAACAGACGTCTTGGCCACACACACACACAGTCCAGAGCATCTGTTCTGCCTCCTCCACAGTTCTTAGACTGGCTGAACACGATAAGCACTCAATCAGGTTCATGCATTGAATGGGAAACTCTATTGTCCCAATGTTATAAGAATAACCTAATCCTAATTATCCAACAGAGCACACATCTGATCATTTACTTTTGTTTGAACTTAACCTTTTTGATTTTAAAAACACTATAATTCACCCTGAAATTATGTGAGCTTGAGGTAAATAATACATTGAATATGAACATAGAATATGATATGTTATTGTTCAATGCTCTGACCGGCCAACCATTGATCTCAGAGTGGAGTCTGCGTGTCCCACCGGTGTCATCGTAGGTTCTCTATATCCTTCTCCAGTTATCCATGATGTAAGGTTCTGTGACTAACTGGCCTGGACCCGCCTAAGGCCCATAGTTGCCTTAGTGAAAGATGGAAAACCTAAATTGTTTTTGGTAAAGCAACATTTAATTTCTCTGTATGTAAACCGTACGCCTCGGTAATCTGTCATTATGTTAGTTTTGTTTTTTTGGTTAAGTTCTCGTTCGTACACTTAACAATTGGAGGTTTATAATCAACATTGCTTTGGTAATTACAAAGCCCACTCAAAGTCCTTCAGGTTCCAGTCCTGATTATCTCTCCTTTGAACACACCCCTCAAAAATGCATCTAATAAATGTAATCATCTTCCTGTTGGTGTTGTGGGTGACTTGGGCCTATTCCAGCAACTATGGGCCTTAGGTGGGGTGCAATGGCTAGTTAATCGCAGGGCTCATACAGAGACACAGACATTTTAATATCCAGCCATTTCTAGAAGCAGTCATCAGATGTGGAGGGAAACTGGGAGTACCTCAGTAACACGGGGAGGACATGCAGACTCTGGACACATCAATGGCCCAGCTAAGCCTACTTCAATTATTCCGGGTACAGTCGTGTCAGTAAAGGTTTTGTAGGTACACTGATATTAAAAAGATCATGGAATAATGTACAGTATTTGAGAGGGAATTGTTATGTAAATGGGCTTAAAGTATCTCTGTAGCCACAGCTGCCTTGGGGCAACCTGTACTCTCTCTGACTGCCAACAAACACACTACCACATCCATTATACAAGGTGAAAAAAGTGTCTTGCCCAAGGATTCAGCGACAGCAGCATTTTGACCTGCGTGAGGAGTGAGGATCGAACCATCAGTCTCCAGGTTTGTGGCCAACCCGCTCTACCTTCGGTGCCACGAATGTCGCTGAACCTCCAGGGTCAACCCGCTTCATGCCCAAAGCAGATGCATAAATACACAACACCGTGGACAATTTTTTCTGAGTGTTGAAAAAGGGCATCTGGACGAGGTTTTGATTGTTGAAAAGCTTTCATCTGCCAATCCAGCAGACTTCTTCAGTTCTGGTATTGAATTTGGTCTGAATGAAAACACAATTGATTCAACGCTGGACTTCTGAGTATCACTAGAAGAGGCCCGTATATAGTTAGATATTATATTAGAGATTATAGTTAGAACCACATCTAGAACTTTTATCTTGACCCATAACCCATCTCCATATTGATCCTCTTGTTTTAGGAATTGTACTTATTATGTTTGCACACATGTTTGTGATGTTATATAATGGTCTTGTTTGGTCTGGTCAAGAAATGTACAGACTTTTTTTATAAACACTGAAACCGTGTTTTTTTTATACTGTTTTATTGATTCTAATAAAGTTGCAATGTTTTTAGTGTTAACACTGCCATCTGGTGGTGTCATGTCCACATAGGTGTGCTTCAGGTGGAGAAGCCCCTTTGGTGGGACCCCTATAAAGCTCACATGGTGTACTTTGAATGTTTGTTTCCCCCCCCCCCCCGATGAAGGCCGGATGGTTGAACGCT
>JAVQKC010210026.1:0-11956 GCA_036025475.1 Philypnodon macrostomus | reverse complement strand
TTTTTGAGTTATCGCGTTCACAGCTAGGATCTGCGGACGCGGACGCGGACGCGGACGCGCACCGACGTGATTCCATAATATCGGCGACACGCTGTTTTCGCCGATATAATTAGAATGTTGAATGAAGCTTTAACACTAAGCTCAGCCAATTGACTGAATAACATGTCAACGTTTAATCTGTTTGTGAAAAAAAGGAGACATTTTTGTCAAACTCTGGTCAGACACTAAACTTGAAAATGTGAAAAAGAAAATGCATGCACAAGTGAAAATGTTTATATACAGCGTTTGAGGTTATTGTATTGACATTTAACTGAGACAGACTGAGTTGACATACAATTATGTAAGTGAGAATGCTGACCCAGGGGCAAGCATGTACTACACACACACTATCCACATTATTTAAAACTAGTATATAAATATACCCCATGTTTTGTAATTCAAGCAACCAAGAGCAACAAGTTTTGAGCAATGGCACTTGTCTAAACAGCAACACACTGGATAAAAAAGCTCAGAGCCGACTGGCGTGTTGAGTGAGAGTAAAAACAATATTCTTGTCACATACAAAGAAGTCAACTTTGCCGTTTCTTTGCCGTGCTGCCAGCTGCTTCTGTGTCTCAGTGTTGGACTGGGACCCACTACATGTTTTTAATGATACTGTGGATCATTTTACAGCCCTCAAGGGTAAATGCGTAGTCCAAAAGAGGCAGCCGTGCCAAAAATTGACTATCTATCAAGGTCTGGTGCAGTGGCATTATGTAATACTATCTCTTTGGATATGTGAGACTAGGGCTGACTGCTTTTTATCAGACAAATTCAATACTAGTCTTTATGTTGGTTAAGACTACAGTAGGACCACACAATTATAGAAAAACATATGTGATACATAAATTTGGCAATTACAGTAAGATTGGTGTGATTTTTGTGTTTTAAGGTTTTAATACTGCAAGAAAAATGTTCTTTCAATTATAACTTCTAAAGAAATGCACAAATCTCTGGACTCACTGGTCAAAACTGGGGCTATGTCAAATCTAAACCAGGTCAAAAATGTGGTATTTTCAGGTTTGAAACTAGTATGTGCAAGTTAGAGGCTGTCAAATATACCTGACCTCCCAATTTCAATCCAATATGACCGACTTCCTGTTTGTTGTAGGGTGGGGCCATAATAATGTTTCCTGATTAGGTCTGGAGTCCCATAGGGGTAAAAAACATGGGGGCGCTATTGGGGAATTCTTGATTTGACCTCTGTAATTTGCATATGTACATTAAATATAAACTAGCCCGGATCATTGTGCTAAAATTCATGGCTCAATTAAAGTGCTCCAGAGCATTAATTAGTTAATAATTAATCATTATTCATTGCAGAAGTACCCAAAATGATCTATTTCAGTGTCTTCATGATGAATGAAAATTTTAAAAAGAGTTATACAGTTATATAACTACTTAATTATTATTCATCAGAGAAGTACCAAAATCAACCCAGTTTGGCATTTTTATGATATGTAACTGTATAAAATTTGTTTTAAAGTGATCCGGCAATTCGTTTTTGAATTATTGCGTTCAAAGCTACAATCTGTGGATGTGGACAGAGGTGATTCCATAATATCGCCGAAACGGTTTCGCTGATATAATTATTTTATGGCTCTGGTGCTCAGTTTGACAGTGTTAATCTCTGTCAAATGGAAGACCGTAACAATATTGCAATATGAATAAAGTGCTATGATACTGATACGAGATATTGTTCAACTCAGTCTGTCACACCTCATTCAACTGTGTGTCATATAAACAAGCACTAAGTGAAGAGGAAAAACCCATGACAAAAAGATATGTAAACCAGAAATAAGGCCCCAGCAGATGCTTCAAGTACCTGATGTCGAGCGTGTGAGTTCCGACGTCCGCGGCTATACAGAAGTGGAGCAAAAGGTAGAGATAGAAAATTAAAAAAGAGAAAAAAAAGCAAGACACCAAGTTAGTACCATTAGCCCCTGCTCACCAAAGCTAACCAAGAACATGCCCTCATCCCACTCTGGCAACAAGAAGTAGCAGGACTGGACACAATCACTGGAGAAAAGCAATGAGGAGGGAGGCAGTAGACCTCATCAGTCTGGCATCTGCTCCCCAACTGTCATTTATCCTGCTCATTTTTACAGGCCCTTAGAGGAGCAAGAGGCTAAAATATCTCCCCCAGAGCAGGTTGGTGATGCCAGGTCAGCAGTAAGTCAGAGGAGCTGACGGAGACAAACACACCCCTCGACTGCCCTCCTCTCCACCAATCTATCAGAGCCATCCTAGTGTCTACGAATAGGGCTCGTAAGGACAGTCTCCAGAAACCACCTTAGCAGAAATATGTTATTGTTTCTCTGGTAAAAAAAGATAGATTACTGCTAAGATGCCCTGAAGAAACCCGTACCAAAATGGCTGGGCAGGCAGGAGAAGGACAGAAAATAGATAGGAGTAATGTCAAGCTGCCAGACTGGGGTTTTGTACCTTGATAAATGACTCCAAATTTCCATTAAATAATCTAACATTAAAAACAGAGCGCGGTCTAGGCCGCCGGGTGCCAGTGAGGGTTCTGAAAGCCCCATTTGGATGTCTATAATACAAAAAGAGCAAACGCAATCAATCCAATTTTCATTTCCTGGCATTGCAAGTGCTGATACCTAATCTTTAAGGAGGAAATGAAGGTTAAATGAAGGTATTTCTTTTAGGTTCGGATTATATTATATGACACATCCAAACTTGTGACTGGCCTGCAGGATGTTATCAATATACCAAATGTGATGATTGGTGTATTCAATGTCTACTAAATAGCTATTATGAAGAGGAGATGATAATAATGTTAGCAAATAGCATAATGTCAGTATTTCTACAGTTTGTTTTTCTGGCCAGTCCAACAACATGTGTTTTCTTTATCAAAATTGAATTGAATTCCAGTAGAGGGTCCACAGATTTTGCCTCTTAGCTATTTAAATTAGAAATTGCAGAGCAGCATTAATTTTCAGGCAAATTAAAAATGCATTAATCCAGTATTCAATCACATTTTTTGATGGCCGACATAGTCTATTGTATTGGTGTCTAAAGTGAGTGCTTGTGTGTCTTACCTTGTGGTCATGTAGTCAGCTCTGTGGCCTGCGGGTAGAGAGATGAGTTAAATGAGTGGACATGCCAAGTCCTGTCTCTGATGCAACTACTGGACCTTTCTGATAGCGCAAACAAACACATCTACCCTCAAAACAACAGACATTTCATAATTACAGAACCAAAAATGTCCAATGGGTGCATGATACAGTCAATAGTTACACTAATGATACAAAATATACAGGCAAAGTCACGTTAAGCACAAAATAGCTTCCAAATGCAAAGCCATCTGTTCCAAGGACGTGACCTAACCTGCCTCTGTGTGTGACTCATACTTTGACAACAATAAACATCATGTGAAAGAAGCAGAAGATCTTTTTTAACTTCTTTTTCTAAGGCATGGACCCCTCTCATTAAGCCAGAAAGAGACCACCGGGAGGTCAGAACAATGACTGACATGCACATGAGATTGGCTTAAGCCTGGAGGGGATCCCACCAATGAAGAACAAGGGGAGGCCCGAGTAATCATCAACATCCCCTCTAATGCACGGCAGTCCATTAAGTTGGGAGCAAATCAATCACTAAGACGGATAATACAAGTTCACAATCCCCCTCAGCTTTTTGCCAGCCTGTTTAAGAGAATGTCTGAAGTGACCGAACAATGTGAAATGTGCAATCAATATTAGAACAATTGCTAAGGTCAGATTAAAGGAAGTATTCTGAAGGGAATTGTGTAAGAATGATGACAGTACTGTGACCACACATTGCCGTCAGAAATCCACTTGTATACATAATTTCCAGTTGCAAATTTGTATCCATGGAAATAGGCCTATAGCATAACTGTATAATAGTAAAAGTGAAGATTAAAAAGATTGCCAGTTCACTAAAACACTTGCCTATAAAACACACAGACACAGTACTGTTTGTTGCTTAGACTTAGGCTGAAACTTAAAATGAGTAGTGAAATAAGTTGATTGAAAAGAGGTAGACTTTTGATTTTGTAAAAACTTGACATTACCTTCACCGAGTGTCCTCTTTAACAAGTCGTGTTTGGCCTGCAGTTTGGCAATGAGATTACTGCCCTCCAGAAACTCCCGGAATTTCTGTGGAGAATATTATCAAGTAATTACAAGGCAGCCATGAGTGCAAGGCTGAGCAGCCCATCTTAAATCTGCCATCTACAATAAGGCAGCCAAGGGCATAGGACAAGCTGTGAGACTTCTTGAAGTGTTTATCTGAGCATGACCATCTACAGACTGCAACCATAGCCCTGTGAAAAGGGGATAGATGAAGAACTTCTATGTCAAAATCAGATAGAAAAAGAGTTAAATGAACCTATTATGCTAATTTAACTTTCTATGTTATTACCATCATGTTGTTTCCACAGCAATAAAACATATGGAGTTATATTTAGTTTCATTCATGTGTGAGGAATCCTGTATGCTGAGGCCCTGGCCTTCTAAGGAGCTGAAAAAACTTTCACATCTCTACATAAGCGAAGAAACTCCACCTTGCTTCATATTTTTCCATTAGCTGTAGTAGTGCAGTGGGCGTGGCCAGCAGGGGAAAGAGGACCTTAAAGGAACATGCACCTAATCTGAGGTTACAGAGAAAGGAACAGCTACCAAAAGACTGTATATAAAAAGCCTAAAAAAGGCACAATATTATGTTTTATTGTTTTTATTATGCGCACTCACCATGAAGTAGAACTGCTCTGTTTCTTGTTGGTTTGCTCGTCTCTTGGCAATACTGGGTTTACTAAGATAGGTCTCTGACACAGTAGACTTCACAGACTCAGTGGAGCGGCTGTGGTGAAAACACTCGGACACATCATAGTCCTCAATAGTCACTATGTCCTGGATGGTGGTTAGTGTGGCCTCTGATGTCTTCTTGATCTACAGAAAGAAACACAAAGATGTTAGAGGGAAGGGGGTTTGAAGCATCACCTGCCTGGACGTCACCCCCTCACTCTCAGGATGTTATCACCACCACATACTCAGCGCCTTGTATCATCGCACTCCCTAAAAACCTCTTGCTGTCCCGGGACACTCTGAAAAATTCAAGTGTTTCCTGACGAGATGCAGGCTATAAAAAATCCACTGGCTCTCAAACGTGACTCTCAGCAAAAGCAGTCAATTTGAATGCTCTTAGGCATTTACTATTCATTTCTGGATTCTGCTGGTGAACAGGAGTGCAAATCTTAGAGGTTACAGAAATGCAGTAACTTAAGAGTACTTAAGTAACTCTTTTGAAAACTGAAAAAAGCTAAAAAGAAAACATGAATGAAAATTGAAATTCCAAATTTCCATTCCATAACATTGTGATACTTTAATATTGCATTTGTTTAGAAATTCATAACCACAAAATTATATTTGACATTGTGTAGCATAATTTTTTAAAAACATGCATCGCATCAACAGTGTGGAAAGTACTGTTAAAAGCTTTAATAGAGAAGAAGAGTACATTGTATGTGCGCTTGGGTAGGACACATCTGGACACCCTTCTGATTAAGCTTAATGGTCAAGAGACCCCACTTAAAAAGGTACTGACCCCATCCTTTATTCTTCAACAGCCAGTCAATACAAGGTGGACTGTATAGCATTTAATGGGTATATACACACATGAAGAATAAGTGGATTATAGTTTGTTTCTTTAAACTGTTTGACCTGTGACTCATCTGCTCTGTGAAACTAAAAAGAATCTACCTGAAAAGTGAGATGGATTTACACCCGGAAGAATCCCTTTCATGTGAAACAGTGATGGATTCCAGTGATGGATTACTGTGCTAACATACAGTCTCTGGCACACAATGTGGATGTAGTTAAAGTGACATCTATGTAGCAGGGAAACGCCAACACAGCACAGGTTCAAACATGGATAATGACAATGTAAGGCACCCCCATCCTGTCAGGAATTGTTATTTGGTGATCAAAAGAGGGAAATCTGACACTAGTCAATGTAAAAGAAATACTACAGCATATAATGACAGCCAAGAGCTTTTGTTGACATTTTTAAAAAGATCATGAGTTCCTATAGATTTCCCTATAGTTTCTCCACAATCTTTTCAACAATTTACTTCTAGTGTTCAGCCCCCTGTCATTAAGTAGACGTGATCTCTTATATTTAAACGCTGTGGAGGCCATACATTATTCAGACAGACAGTTACTAGTGTTCACTGCTGAATTCAATTACATCAAAGCTCCTAGACTGTCCATTAGCTCCATAAAGTTTTGTTGATTTTCTATTGCAATTGTAGGACTAGGCATGCACAGACAGTATGAACATTATCGCAATCGTTTAGACCTGGTTTCATTCTGGTTTAGCAAAGCGGCTGAGTTTAGACCAGGTTTGGTTCAGGTTCAGACCTAGTTTAGTTTTTTTTTTTTTAGATCCAGTGGTGATTTAAGTGCTTTGCATTTCCTCATACATACAATTGTAATGAACTTTTACTTCTATTGTTACCAAATCCCTAACATTATTAAGGGCATCCAAATATTGCTATGACACTGTTATCACAATATTCAGCATACAGAATTATAATATGGTGAAGCACTACTTTAGACAATGAATAGCAGCTTCAGAGAGCCGCAACAGACAGCTCTAATTAGCCTCTGCTTACATTTATGTTATTTAGCAGTGCAGGTCAATCACCCAGTCGAGAAAGTGTATAATCTTTAGATCATCCTGCTTTAAGCTACACATTCCCACACACACCAGCTTTGATGTGGCTTCCTGAGATTTATCTGAGGGAAAACAAACACTCCCCGCGAAGAAGATGGTTTTAGATTGCAAGGGTTTAGTGTGAAATGCCTTGAGAATAGATGTTAAGACAAAAACGGCAGAGCTGCGTGGTAAAGAATGTGTGACCTCGACTGCTTTTATAAACTGATATTTTCAGTTATTTCTGAATTCTTAATATAAAAAGAGACCAGAATGTAGCGAATAATAAGTAAAATGACAAAAAAGGTCTTTTACTTCCTTTCCACCCATGTTGTGGCATATATCCTTGGATGCATAGTAAATTATTCAGCAGTGTTTTCTTTCATTATTTCAAGAGTCAAAGAGGTTTGAGGAAACAGCTGCACTTCTATTAAGCACTGCCCCACAAGCCTTTCCCGGCCGGATGAAGACTCCTAAGCTTTCTTTAACATTTGACAGTTTGGGTTTGTAGGTCATCACAGAGCTTTTGAATGTTCTTTTTTTCCCCAAGGATGTGTCTGGCATGTTGTGCCCAGAAAGAGAGGCCATCTGCTGAAGCTAACACAAGGCAACTGCCCCCTCCAGTTCTCAGCCAGCAGGACATCCGCTGAGGAAAGGCATGACACTAGGGCACCAGGAATTGTCATCATAATATCAGCTAAACCAGCATTGTCTTTGTTTAAATTCTCCTTAAAGTAACCAGGGCCTACTAAAGTTGTCCCATACAAAAAAGAATACAAGATGACTGAAGCCCCACATGGCATTCCGAAGTTGCCTGTATAAGTGGTGTATAACACTCTAACAAAACATTATTATTGTCTTGTTTGGAGTTTGGAGAGTAAGGAATGAATAAAGACAATACATTTTCTCAAAGGAAATGTGTGATGTTCTCAGGTTGAGTGAAACTGAATATGTTGCGCCTTTACCTCTTCGTTCTCAATCTTTAGGGTGGCAAGCCGAGACTGTAGCTGCTGAAACCTCAATACAAGTTCTCCGTTGACTGGTGGCTGCACTGAGATCTGACACACCTGGGGAGGGAAAAAAATATATATTAAAGGACATGCAATTGAACAATATAAATGTCATGGCTTACAAATACAATAAAGTACAGTCTACTCCAATATCCACTGCATGCAGCTGCTGCAGCAATTACGCAGCTTTTGAAGAGTGTTTCCACTACCAGGAAACTGAACGAGCACAACTTCCGGGATTTCAAAATTAAATACTCTACAAAAACTTTAGAGTCCAAAAATGTTCTGAATAGTTTATAATAGGGCAGATTTACTTTAAAACACACACAATTTAACATTAAGAGGTCTTAATCTGCAAAAACATAGCATGTTGTGCTCAGTGTCCTCACATATTGTAGTGAAATTATCAAAGCCATCTCTGTTTAAATATCCTTTTTTTCTGTCCATCTACTGAGTTGTTTAGGTTTGGATTATGTCTTTATCAAAAGCTCGAGCAGGAGAGCAAACCTGAGTGAATACAGTGTAAATTATGGACTGGAGCGAATGACTGTGAAGTGCGTGGCGGAGCGTATGCAGAGGAAATCCGGGGGTAAACTCCTCTGCCACAGAACAAACCACAGATACGTCTCATACAAGACATTACAAACACATAAAATTGAAGTGGCCATAGCACATATTAGATGTTATGACTCAGGTTGGGGAAAATAATGTCAACTTGAGAGGCCCATAAAACCATGCTCCAGCTGCACAGGAACTATAAAATAGCAAATTAACTAAAGCAGTGTTTTGTTTGAGATTTTTTAATCAACTCCAAATCCACTACTGTGAGGTTATGTCTCTCTGGAGTGCAATGTGCTAATTGGAATGACACAATTGTTTTGCTACTTCAAGTGTTAAAAGGATGCACTCCATCAACCTCAATAGTGTTCACATTATGTACCTCATCTCCCATGTGAGGCTGGAACTCAAACTTAGAAGGTGGGCAAAAAGCTGTAGGATACATCTCCATAAACCTCTGCCGGTCACTCCGGGGGTCCAGACTGTCCACTGCATTTTCAATGATGTCAAGTCCCTCGTGACGCGATGTCTCAAGGTTGTATTCAGCGGAGAGGTAAGTCCTTAAAGCTCGATTGAGACTGGCATGGTACCCTAGATCACAGCACTGAAAACAGGAAATTAAACAAAGTTACAGATTTGTTTCAATCAATTAGTTGGCACTGTCAGGACAACCCCTTCACATTCATGAAACAACTGCCTCAACGGTATTGCAAGCAAGTACCATTTTATATACCATCAAATGTTGCTAAGGTATTGCACAAACCAAGTAATGCTGTGGGGATTTAATGCTCAGTTTCAATATTTTAAAATCTTGCTTCTTATGAACGAAGAAACAGCTCCCAAGCCACCCACAAACACTCAGGGAAACATAATATTCTGTTAAAGATCATGACCTCACCAGCCTACATTAGTCAGATTGTGTGTTGTTTCTATGGGTATGCAATGCTTTCTACAATGAACAAATGTGTGTATTTCTGCAGACACTGCTCACATAAAGTGCATTCCACACACACACTCGTCCTGGTGAGATGTGAAGGCTTGTGAGAAAAGCTGTGAGAGGGTAATTTTTGTGCACAGCTTGACGCTGAATAGAGGTTGCACTTCTCTCCTCCCTTAGCCTTGTCTTGAATATAAAACCCCCAAAAGCTTGGTGAAGGCTGAACCCTATTCTTGTTTCCTTAGAAACGCCACAGACGTTAATAATAATAATAATAATAATAACCCAGAAGAATCATATTATGAATAAGTAATATTTATCAGCAGCAACAACTGAAGGTCAAACAAATCGAGGTTTGGGATGTGGTGAAGACAGTACAGTACTGAAGAAATGTTATAAGTGTTAAGAAATGCACCAGCAAGAAATCATTCATGTTTGAAGATCAGAGTCCAGCATTTTTATTTTGTTTATTTCTATTAGAAGCCATCTTCACTTGGTTTAGCTCCACAAACCTGATCACGTCATCACTGAGTCTGGGATTTGCATGAAGAGACATAAAATGTGAGCAGCCTACAACCACTGATGAAATGGTGAGAGGAACCTACCTTGATGTTTGTTCTGAACCCTGGCTTTGCCTTTTGAAAAAAATTTAAAAAAATATATAATTCTGAAGGAAACCAAAAGCTGCAGGACATATGTGGACTTTTAAAGATTTCAGAGAATAGACAAGGAAAATGCTTTGCTAACAGTTAATATAATGCTGTAATTTGTCTTCCACTGTAATTTTCAACCCACAGTCTGCTGTCTGAAGGCTATTTCAAACCCAGCTGCTCAGGTCCTCAGTCTCCTCTACAACTATAATGTTACATTCAAAAAGTCTGTAAATCACTCTTTAATAGCCAGGAGACATGTACATGAAAACGCACTTAAAAATGTCCGTTGCTGCCATCCACTCTTCAAATAAAAATGTCGAATGCCAAACAATACCATTAAAGAGTTGCAGATTATACTTACATCAATTAAATCTGACAAGTCGTGGATGTAGTATTTGAAAACGGAGGCGTTGGATGCTTCCAGCGTCAGCAGGTACTCGTTCCGCGATTTGATCGACTTGAGCTTATTCTCTGAGTACTTGGCTTGGCGCTAATGACAGAATGAGAGAGATAAGAAGCACACAAGTGAGAGTGAATTTATGACTAACAGATGCTTTTTTGACATGATTGGGACAATTTCAAAAGCAGTTTTAAGCATAAACATTTGTAACTACAAGCAATGGATACAACTAAAAAAATATTCTACAATTCAATGCAATCTCTCTTAATTATTGACTTCATTTGGTACCAGACAATCAAAAGGACACCAGTTACTAGTAGCTGACCAATGAGACCTGACTCGCATTCTTTCAAATTTGAACACTTCCCAAACACTGTTCAACTGGGAATGCTGGGGAAATGTATTGCCTTGAAAACCGAGTCAAGAAAATCTAACTAAAAACAGGTTACTTCTGAGAAAGTCTGTTGTGGCTACAGTATATCTCCGGAGTGCTGAGCGGATCTAATGGCAAAAATATGCCACAGAAGATCATTCCTAAAATCCAAAAATGTGATTGTACCTTCTCTTTCATCTTTTCAATCTTTTTCACGGAGCTGCGTCGTTGGTATTTGTCCTCCATTCGAATGCTAAAAACGGGATGCTGCTTCTCTTCCTGTTTCTCGGCCTCTTTCAGTTTGCTCTCTGCGCTGATGCTTTCCGAGTGATACATGTGATAGGTCTTCATTACCTACAAATACAAAACATTAGGAATGCCACATTTCTTACGGTATACTGGCACACATTGCCCACACATTAGACTTCCACCCCATGCCCCAGCTCATTCATCATATATAAACTGAACTCATCTTACATCTGCCAGTAAGACTCTCCCTAAACCGCAAACCAAAAACAGATTTCCCCCAGTCTTTTAATAAGGGCCAGTCCTGTGGTCACTACAGTCACAAATCACTGTGCCTAAATGTAACATGCTGCCTCCCCCATTCCAACATAAAAAGTCAGGAAGTAGTTTTGGGCCGATTTGGGTTTTGAATTAGGTTATTACAGTGGTGGCATACAGCTTGCCAAAATCTAAATGTGGATTTTTATTTGTCCTAGCGATAGTTAAAAAAAATTAATGAGACAAAAATCTTAAATAAGACAGTTTTAGTACATACATTTTTTAATTTTTCACAGTTTTAAGTAGATAAAACAATATTTGAGCTCAGAAATTACCACTGACAGTATATTCCTAGTTTGCACAAGTTGCCTACTGAGAAAAAGAACTGTCTGATAGAAGTCAGCTTGAAGAGCCTAGTGGGATAACCTGGAATGAACAAGCTCTCCCTAATTACAGCCCTGCAACCATTTCTTCAGTCTAGTTTTGGTCAAATATGGACTCACCCATCTAAAAACCTAAACACCGTTCCCCCAAAGTGAGTTATTCCTGTGTTACACTTGTTTGGAAGTTTTCTTTTCCTTCTGGTCAGACTAGCCCTTTAGGTTTACTTTGGTGCTCCGTTTAGAGTGTGAGACATATTGAGATTTGGAAGAGACCTGTTATTTCATTGGCGGTTGGCAGCATTGGGACTGTGGCAGTCTGATGCAATGCTTTGTGTTTCAGTCTATGTTGTTCCACAGAGGCTAAACCAGGTCAATTCTGTGTATGGACTTTGATGGAAGGGGG
>JAVQKC010210016.1:0-38855 GCA_036025475.1 Philypnodon macrostomus | reverse complement strand
TGAAGGATGATGTGATGAAGAAGGGTGTGATGAAGAAGAATGTGATGAAGAAGACTGTGATGAAGAAGAATGTGATGAAGAAGGATGTGATGAAGAAGAATGTGATGAAGAAGAATGTGATGAAGAAGAATGTGATGAAGGATGATGTGATGAAGAAGGGTGTGATGAAGAAGAATGTGATGAAGAAGAATGTGATGAAGAAGAATGTGATGAAGAAGAATGTGATGAAGAAGGATGTGATGAAGAAGAAAATTTCTTCACAACCAAATAACGATGTAGTGGCCAAAATTGCCCTACAGCCATATTCAGATTGCCTGCATGTGAAGCATTTCAGCTGTGGTCTGGATTTTTGCTGCTTGTGGATGTTTTCTTCTATTTTCTTCTCTCTGAGATGAAACATATTTTTCCTTTATGTTTGTGCTCTCTAAGACAATGACTTTTGTTGATAAAATTTCAGTCAATTTGCCTTAGATATTTGTGGCTCTGCTTCCAGCTCTGACGCATGCAACACCCATAGGCTTAATCCATTTGTACTTATGGTCACAGGTCTGCACTTAGCCACCAAACACATCCTACAAACACAAAGATAGAATTGGCCCCACTTTTTTTTCTTTTTGTTGTGTGTAAAACGATATTGTGAAGTGCTAACCAACGCCAAACAAATGAGAGGGAATGCCGGTTGGAAGGGGGATCTGGAGTTCCTGCACGTGGAACCAGAAAATGAATAGAATTTTAATTAAGCAGCAGCCTGTTTAATATTAACACGAGCATGGCTGCAGGCTTGGTTCACTTTAGAATCGCACTTACTCCCAATAAATTATAATATTTCAACACTATTAGTTATCGCCGTCCCGCGAGAGCTCACAGTGGGGACAGGGGAAAGAAAATTCAGAGGAACATGCCCCACGCACGTGACAGGGAGAAATAACAGTTGCGATGGAATTAAAGGATAGACCAATAGCAGCATTACTTACATTGTGTAGCTTGTAGTAGAGGCCGCAGGCATTGCAAACCGGGTCGCCATTGGCGTTCCTCCGCCACAGTGTAGTAGTGGTCGTCTGACAGTTTGCGCAAGACGTTCCTGCCCGCCTGGCAGCAGACTGCGCACACAAAACAGAACCAACTGCGTCACAAGACCGGGTAAATGCACGAGACATGTCCAAACTTGCCAATAAAATAAATAACAAAATAATAACTTACGTGGTGTTTCATAATTCTATAAAAAACTATTGGCTGGGTGTATAGGCCTATAGACAATTGAATAGGCCATAAATATATTGTATTTTGTGCTAAACTGGAAGCATTAAAGACAAATCATGACTATTATGTTTAACATTTAATTTGCTGAATAAGCCTATATTAAATGAACTTGAGTTGTAGAAAACACATTGATAACGCAAGGCCTTTACACTGGTATTTCCCCATAGCCTCTCCAATATAGTACTGGCAGATGCCATAAATAGGCTATGCAAGTCGGACTATTCTCGCTTGAGGCTGTGGCCGATTAGGTCTAAACCTTATTTTTCACTGAAAGTCTGGATTGAGCGGCCAGCCCACTTTGTGGACTTGACATTGACGTTATAATCTCTAAAACAATCAATATACAGGTGCCCACAGAGGACACGGGACTACATTATCTTTGGAGGAGATTTTCAATTGTAGGCTACACATGTTGTGACTTAATCTGTTGTGCACGCGCATGGGTGATTAGAATAAAGTCTTTCCCTATTTCCCCTGCATATATTTATTTGATCTCAGTAGCATGTTATTAGATCATTGTTACTGCTGGCACAGCTCACTAGTATTTTGTGTTCAAAATCATGTCGTAAAGTATGGTTCTCTGTTCCTCTGTTCTGCCGAGGCCGCGCTCCCATAAATATAAGGACGAGGTCAAGTGTGCCGTGGCCATTAGCGCAGTGTGCTTTAAGTGTTTCCAGCGCTAAACAAACTCACGTTGCGCCTGTGTGCTGGCATGCCTCAGACTCCACAGCCTGTAGCCTGTGTTATGACTGGGGAACCGGCCGGTGTTGTTAGAAGCGACTTATCTGCACTGCTCAGATATCCGGCAGCCCTTTCCGGGAAAGTTGGGTTTTCACATTACAGAGAAGCACGGAGCTGAAGTGGAGAGCTCCAGAGCAGAACTGGGAAGTCAAATTTGCCTCAAGGGGTTGTAATATTCAGCCAAGAGCTTGTGTGTAGTGATATTAAAGATGAATACTTTTTATCACAATTAGATCGTGGCTTTGTGCTGTGTGGTTGCTTTTATGGAAAGGAAGAAGAGAGACTGAAAGTGAAAGAGACGGAAATGTCATTGAGAGTTTCGGATGAACCTACCAGCCGCCGCTTGGGTTTGATCAGGGGACGATTTTGCCCGTTCATTTTGTGATAGAGACCACAGGCGTTACAAAGATAGTGACCCGTACCATCCCGCCTCCACAGGGGAGTCGATGTCGCCCCGCAGTTCACGCACTCTCTTCCCTCTGCAAGCGCACACGGACACACACAGAAAAAGACATGAACAAGTGTTGGTTAGTCAAAAGCATGCTCATTCATGCTAAATATTAGACTGTGCTTGTGCAAGAAGAATCACACCACCCACACACGAACACAAATCCATTAGCTTTTCATTTAGAAATAAAACCAACAACCACTAAAACAACAACAACAACAATAATAATAATAATAATAATAATAATAATAATAATAATAATAATAATAATAATAATAATAAACCATTATTCAATTATACATCAAATATGCAAAGGTCCATGAGGCAGAACAGGTCGAATATAGTCTAAAATAAACGGGCCTTTCGTTTTGAATATCATCCTTTATTATTATTATTATTATTAATAATAATAATAATAATAATAATAATAATAATAATAATAATAATAATAATAATAATAACTACATTTAGGCTTATGCATGTAGGCAGTGCATTGTGAAGGCTCAGTGACTGGCACTTCTCTAGTGACACCGACAGGTGAAACGCGCTCTCACACTCTGACTATAGGCCCAGCTGAAACTGAAACATGGGAGCTGGAGTCAGTCACACTCATATTATTTGAAAGCAGACACTCACACAGGGTTTTTGTGTAGGGCTAAGAACGTTTGCATTTTAAGCAGCCACACTTCCCCTTTTTGCGAGCCGCAAAAACACAGGCTGACTTGATCACAGAGACGTGTGAGAGAAATGAGAAATTTGAGAGAAATCAAACGCGTTTTATGGGCTGAAGGGTTTCCAGCTTTGTCTAAAAATGTATAATGACATAATCAAAAGAGGAAAGACTCGTGGTGTTTAGCCCACAATAATCTTTACAGACACATAATTCATTAGAATGATTCTATAATATTATTTGCGTTAATGGATCTGTGAGAGAAGCTGAATTATTACGTTGATATGCATCATAACTAATCCGCAGTTCCATCAAAGCCTGATATTAATCTGATTACGGAAAAGTGCCTTTTAGCGTGCGCAGCGCTAACCTTCAAATAAAAAACCTCCGCCTCCTCTGCGCAATTTGGAAATATTCTATCCGCCCTCAAAGGTTGTGCACTCTGCCACGCCGGCGACTCGCTTGCGTTTTCCCCGTGAATGAACGAGCAGCATCCGGCGCTGAGTAAACAAAGCAACTGTGGCGTGCACTGGTCTGACAGTAATGGGATTATGTTAAACATATAAACGGGGCGACCCGGGCCAGAAAGATGGCTTCCACTAGCTCTTTATTTTAGAACAGAGAGCAGCACCATATTATGGATCTGGATGACTTCATCTGCGCTCCTTTAGCAGGCTTATTTTATTACTGGGGTTTTCTTTTAGTACGAAGCTATTATTATTTCTATGATTATTATTATTGTTATAATTGTTATTATTATTATTAATATTATTATTATTGTTGTTATTAGTAATAATATTATTATTCGCATAATAGGAGTTGTTGAGATGAATTGTTCGGGTGGATGATTCTATAGGCTTTTTTTCGTTATTTTTCTTATTACAGACTACACAGAGCTGCAAATCTAGGGAATAATGTTAGGTCAAAAGTGAATATAATAAAGCGCACGCCTACCTGAACAGGACCTTGTTTTTGGTCTTGTTTTGGAACCATAACTAGAAGATGACCCACCTATCAGGCTACTTGGTGGGAAGAGGCCTGGGCCGTATTCAGGGACATAAGGTGGGTATGTGGCGATGGGGTGATGGGCAGAGGATGACCCTGCTCCGATGCTCCGACTGTGAGCTGACTCCAGCTTCATACTCTCGGCCAGAGAAACCTGGTACTTTATGCACTCTTTGTCCTCCTGGCGGGTGTTGGAGCCCGGAGTAGAGATGCCCGGGTCCGGAGAAACGTCTTTGGGAGGGGTTGGGGGAAACGTAAAGAGGTGCGGACTGGAGTGGCCATTGGACAGTGAAGAGGAGGAGGCCGAAGGGTAGACAGACAGGCTGGCAGGGGAACCATGGTGTAGCGGGTTCTTCGGGAAGGGGCTCAGATTCCAGGGAGAAGTGCTGTGGTGCGGGGCGATTCCTTTGCTCCCCTCCAGCCATGGCAGGGAGCCGTGTAGTAACGAAGGACGACACACCTGGCTACCTAGGCAACACACACAAGCACACATTAGCACCGTGCTGAACAACGACCAGGACTATGGTCCAGCAGATACTAACTTTTATTAGTAACGTATCGTTTTTCGCACAGTGCAAGCGCTATCTGAACAAACCCGTGTTGTCACCCGGAGCTCACTGAAAGCCTTTCCCGCAGTAGCAGTTCTGTAGGCGGTATAGGTTGGGTGTGTAATGTGTCAAGCCACACACATGACAGTCGCTTTTTTAATCTTTACACTCAGAATTACACCAGTGTTGGACCACACTAAATACTGTAGAGATAGTCTACTAGATTCAAAAACATTCAGTGGCTTATAAAGTCTTATTCGACACACTTTAGCATTATTCTGGCATAACATGATTCTCTTTATTTTTATAAAGTAGACAAATGTGGAGAGAGGAAAAAGTGTGCAGCCTATTCCAGCCATCATAGAAATAAATCCTATAACAAGCAACTGCAGTGCGTCTGATCAGCAGAGCTAAATTACGCCGAGGCTAAGCAGATAATGTGGCCTTGATTAAATAAAGGCCTGAGAGGCCGTTTACTTACTGTGTGGAGGAGGAGGGTACCGCTGTACGGCACGAACTGAGTTCCCGTAGTACGGAGAGACGTGGTTACCCTGTCCATCGATATTAAAGAGTACATCCACATCGTCAGCGAGCGGATACTGGGAAGGGTCCATGTATGAGTGACCGAGGCCCGGGTGATGTGAGCCGGGATGCTGCTCGTTTAATACCGCCGGATGATGGCTCATCCATCTGGGCTGGTCCGCGCTTACTTCCATTGCGTTGTGTTTAACTACAGTCTATGTTCATGCACGCCAGACCAACAGGTACGAGGAAAAAGAAAGAAACTGTCCCAAATCCGACAGATTAAATCCACAGGTTCCGTGCGTGCATCCAGTGACCTGGAAACAGAGACAGCGCGTTTAGACTGTTTTTAGTCTTTCACACTTTACATAAAACATGCAGCTCAGCCAAAGGTAACAGACAAGTCAATTCTCAAAGGGACACATACCCCACATTACAAACGTCGTGCGCCCTGTCAGTGAAATACGTCCAAAATGGAAGCGAGTCTTCAGCGCAGTCGCTGAACTTGTTCCTCTTTGAAAAGTATGTGTGCGTTAGGTTCAACAAGTAGGACGCGCAATTAGTTTGGCGCGGACGGCTTCGGTGCTGTCCTGTACCGGCAGGTTCAAATCACTGCTCAGACGTGTGTTGGTGCGCTGAAGTGGTTGTGTCCATTAGCCGCTGTTCTGTCCTCTGACTCACTGAAACTCGGGCTCTCTCGCTCACTTTGCTCTCTCGCTCCAACCCCTTTTTTTTTTTTTTTTTTTTTTTTTTTTACAGTGAAGGCATTCTTTCAGGATGGCGCCAGGCAGCTCAATGCTCGCAGACAGCTGTGGCGCGACGCAACTTAAGGAGGGTCTGTCAGTGTCATCAGTAAAGGGGAGGGGCCTGCCCTAATTGAATAGAGCTGAACCAGGAGAGGTTCAAAAGTAATGCAAGATTCCTCTATTATTTGATCTTAGCCAAAAATACTGTTTGTTGTGTGTTACAGTTTTATACATGGAAATATTAAATTAAAAACTCTAGGCTACAAATCTCTACGAGTGAAATTACAACTAACGTTACGCATTAATACAACGTTAAACTACAAGCCTAAACCAAACTCAAACATGTCTTTATGTTTTGTTTTGTTTCACTGGTAAACTGGAGAGCAGGAAGGCAGTTGAGCCTGTTGCTCTGGGCCAGAGGCAGGCTGCGGGATGTCTCCATTCTTAAAATTGTGGCAGTGCGTCCTCTCGCGGTGACAACCACATTATGGCAGATCCAAATTAAGCTGATTTCTTCACTCTGAAGCAGAGAGAGTCTTGGGCGCCGGAAGACTGACCTTACAGTCTGCGAAAGCCCTTCTAATGTAGGCTATCACTGCCTGTCAGTTGGCTTGTATTATTTTTTGCAATAATCTACGCTCCGCAGTAACTCAAACAGACAGACAATAATGGCCTGTGTCATTATTTATTCAAAACAGTGCATTAAATGTAAACGGATAGCTCTCAAAGGGACGGATCATATTCATAACTTTCATATTTGCTATGCTTATATGTAGTGGGTTATTACTTAAAGAGCCGTTCTATCAATAGACCAATTTGTCTACGCACCCGTTCCACAGAAGAAAGCTTTTATTTACAACTCTCAGTTTGGGCTCGTGTTATAGAGCAGAATGTAAGAGTAGAAAAGGGCTGTGAGTGGATGGGCAGCCTCGGCGACGCCACTGGGTGTGACGTCATCACGGTGTCTGAGGAAATGAACCCCTTTAGTGGAGCTTATGGGTAAAAACGTCCACTTCAAGTTCACTTTAAACAAAACGTGCCGCGCGTAAACCTCCACGATGACATCAGAATGAACTTTTACGCAAAATAAAATGTTCCATCCCGAGTGTTAGGTGTCCGTGTGCGCTTGTGGTCACTTACACGCGCCGAGAAGGGCTTGGCTATTTGGAAGAGAAAAAAAAAAAGAGTCTGAACTCGCATGCTGACAACTGTAGCTTCAACTGTCAATCTGTCAACAGAGCCATGTCTAATTATCCACTTGAAAAGTATCGCACAGCCATTACCCACTGAGTAGCGCTGTGAGGCAGCGCACGACACCAAATGTAGCTTCGAATTCCTAGTGTTTTTGTTTCAAGGTGCATCGAAGCTGAGCGGGAAAGGAAACCCAGCTCCTGAAGTCCCAATACGAGACAAAGGACTTCATAAAAAATATAAATATACAACCGTCTGTTGGGGCGCAGTGGAGAGGAGACAGATTCATAAAATAGGGCATGAGCCAGTGTGGCATTTGATTACAGGTCAAATTACAAAGAACTGATCTGATCTAACCTGCACCATTCAAATCATGAAATGACACAGTTTTAGCAGCAATAGCTTTACAGATGAGTACATCTGCAGCACAGTAATCCTTACATGATTTTTATTCAGCATTATTAACATAACACCTTAATTGTCTCATAATTAATAAAATATGCCGTTTCTTACCATAAAACCCACAATAATATTTACAGAATTTGTATGTAGGCCTATCATTTATCGTTTTTCCCCAACATATTTATATCTATAATTACGTTACATCAAATCCAAAATACAAATAAATGTATTAAGCCTCGAGCGTAGTTGCACTTGTTACTCCAACAAAGAAACCCACGAGACTAAACGCGAAATTTCTCGCCAGTTAAGTGTATATTTTATGTAGCGATTCTGAAACCCCACGGTTAGAATATATATGTTTCTGAGTCATTTGGCACTTTTCTAGTCTTTTCAAGAAATAAAGAAGCATATTCCTCCAGCGAGCATGTGAACCGAGTCGGCTTCTTAGAACAAACGAGGGCGTCAAAATACATCTGTCTGAGTGTGCAACTCCATTGTATTTCCTAGAATGATTGGAGCGTCACACATCAAATTCTCATCTTATTTGCCTGGACAAATCAGGTTTTTGTTATTCGTTTTAAGGGGAAAAAAAATCAAAAATCAAACATTGCGCCAATTTATGATGCTTATCTGCGTCCATCGCCACCCGCCTAGACACACTGATGTAATCTGGAAGAGAACGTGCAGGGCCTTGCTCCCCCCCCTTTTCTACACGAACAAACCATTCACCTGCAATTCGAGAGAAAATGTTTGAATACAAAAAAATATATAGAATAAAGGAATATATGTAGAAAGTCTGAGAAATAAAAACACCGGTAACAACTGCAGATCCAATGACGTGAATCTGACAGTGTGTGTTTACATCAGGCATCAAAATCTCTTCCCTTTAGCCCCGTTATACTGTACTTTCAGAATTGAAGCCTAGTGTTTTTGAGTGTCGCGGCGCTATATGCATTTGAGCTTTTATAGAAACTGCAGAATGAAAAAGCCTAATGACAACCCAAACATATCCACATGTATCGTAAGGAGATGGGAGAGCTAATACCGAGGGGAAACGCAGCCTCAGCACGCCTGACTCCCTGTGAGCCACCGGCAAGGTAATCACTTCAATTTCACGCTACGTATGGGATTCTGCCTATACCACTAACCCGGGTGGTAATTGGTCGGTGAAATACCTCATCTAGCTATTTTACAGACAGTGTTATGGGTAAGACATATGTGTTAAGAAAATGGTCATTTGGTCATATATAAATATATCGGTGCCATGGATCTGACGGACACATACAAAGAGAGTTTTTAAACAATTCACCACTAAGAGTTGTGAGCAATTAATGGAGTTCGATATTAAAGCTGATCATTCGCAATTAATCAACCCTTTTGCGTGATATCCCCGAGTTAAGATGGAGCAAATACACACAGAGCTTTGCTGACAGTTAAATTCGCCATACGTTCACTGAGCCAGGCTTGAGTTAGCTCCTCTTTACAAAGCTATAGTGACAGATGCTGCCCATTGCACAGAGCGATCAGGATGCACCGGTTTCAGAGCAAATCTAAATATTTACTGACCTGTAAAGGACGCTGTACAGGCGCAGGCTTTTTCCCCAAAGATGAAAAGAGAGAGTGACAGAGAAATGGATGCGCCGTTGGCATTTACAGAAATGGAGGCAGACACAGAGGTCTATGGCAGAGGATGGGAGGGAACACGCTACTGCTGCTACTGGGGGAGTTGCACAGCGAGGAGGCGGCTGCACGCGCACAGGCCAAACAAAGACGACCTCTTTACCGTACTGTACTGTGCGCGCGAGAGCTTCCGCGTGTGAGTGAGGCGTCACAAGTTCGCGCGATACAAACATAATCCAAAGAGAAATTATGTGATTTAGGCGAAATGAATCAGCAATATCATTATAACGCTATCACGCTGAGGTAGGTGTGCCAGGCTATGTGTTGTCATAATTAGGCTCCATTTGGATTTCATTATGGATTTATTATTAGGTATATTTTGTATTTATTAATATTATTTTTTATTACAGTCAATGTGCGTTGTTTAAGGGCAAAACACAATAGCCTATCTTAACATAGTCATGGTTCTCTCTTCTAGGCCAAACTCCACGTGAACTTCTCGTGAACAAAATGCAAACCGCGCGCGCACACCAGTCTGTTTCCATATGAGTGTTCGCTGCAGTGGTGGTGCTGTTAGCAGATGTTCAGAGACGCCAAAGCTCCATATCCACCCGGAGCACAGGCCTGGTAGCCGGTTTATTGACGCCATGGTTGATTGAAAGAAGCACCAAGCAAATCCGATCGTTTTCCTGCAAAACGCACTGAGGGAAGAAGAGGAGGATGCTGCAAGCTCGCTATCTCTCACGCGCCTTGAGTCTTTGAAGGAGGATGTAAACTGATCACACCCAAATCTAGGCTATCTTTGGGGAGAAATTCAATTAAGGTTATACATTAGAGATAATTGTATAAACTTACAAACGCGACTCCAGCAAAATGTGTCTTTTTATACCAATGAATACTTCAGCGTCTCCACTCAGGGTTTATGGAGATATTAATATATCTCAATAGAATTACAACATGGGCTAACACGGGCTTGGTGGCGCATTAATCAGCTTTTAGCGTAAATAAAACGCTTATTTTAGAAATGATTGGTTAATTCATTTGATTTAATAAAATGAAATGCGCATTGATGTGTTGATACACGCGAGTGGAGCGCACCTAATTAGGCCTAAATCATATTAATAGAGAGAGAAATAGAAAGATATGTCTTGTGTTGTTTGGATAATAAAAAACAAATGACTCTTAAAGGAAATGGATAGTGTTTTGTAGATTCAATCCTTATCTACGCGTAAATGAACACTATAAATAGCCTGGTGTTGTTTAAGGTTACCTTACATAGTATCACATTCTTGTGTGTGTCAGAGGAGAAACTAACGGAATGTCCGAGTCTTTCTACTCTCCTCTCTCTCATACCGCGTGATTATTGTAGAATTTGACGCGAGCTCCCGCGTGACAACAGCTATGTGCAAAGCCTACGGAAAACTGGGCCAAAATAAGAAGCCATGTGCGCATGCACTGACTGCACAGCAGCTGATGGGTAGAATTACTCAGTGTTTGTTTATGTTTTTATTTGTCCAAACAATTTGTATATGACATTCGTTATCAGAAACCCGATCCGTACTCTTTGAACCGAAAAGGAAGTCAAACGTTTAATGCTCTCCAAATGTACAATAATGGCAGCAGCAGGCCTATATGATTCCTCTGCCCACACAAACGTGTGCTGCAAATGTAATTTAAGATGACCTTAATTTCAGACAAAACGCCTCCAAAATGTATGGGCCGTGCATGGTGTATTATTTATTCCCTTATGTTTTTCATCAATGTGTTTTATTATTCTCGTCATGTGCTCTTGCCAAAGCCGATGCGCTTTTTGCTAGCTGCTCCTTTCGATTTTATTTTCAAATATTAGGCCGAGGTGGGGAGATTTCTAAACGAGTATACGCTCTTATCTGCTCCCTTCACGTATCCAGGATCACAGAAGCTGATTAAGAAAGAAGTCACAGCCAACGCGGGATTCATAATGATTTGGAATAATGAATCCTTATCTCTCCTCTGCAGATTATCAGCCTTTCAGCTCGCCATGTTTTGTTACATGGGATAATTTATTGCATCTAATACATTACAATGAATCTGATGGGGGAAAGTGATGGCCGTGTTAGGAGAGACTGCGGTTTTATCCTGGGGCCTTTACGATTTTTAATTGGTAAAATATAAAAAGGAATCTGATATATATAAAAAAAAATAGAAGCACAGAGGTATAATCTTGGCTGCTAGTGTTCCAGCAGCACTCTGCTTACACTATAATTAGTGTGTCAATTTCAACCTAAAATTAACAACATCGACCTGCCATCTCTGCTTACGCCAGTGGAATCAGCGAGCTCCTAATTTCGCATGATTTATTTTTCACCAAGAAGAGATAATTAATCATAAACACGGAAAACAAAATGGAGATAACCACATATTTGCATCTAAAAAGATCCCATGAAGCTAATTCGCTCCGTGTGCTCTCCTCATCCGTTCCATCCATCCCGCACCTGAATTAGCCACTGTTGCACGTCTTCCAAGAGTTTTTTAATTTTCTGTGATTAATCTTGGAGTGTTGATGTATCATTAATCACTACATAAACCAAAGGACGGAGGAGGGCGGTGTGTGCCTCCCACTGTAAAGCGCGCTCAACACAATGTGAGGAAAGAACTGTGCTGTGCCATCAATACGCACTGGTGTCACCACTGGGACGCGAGCCATGTTTTAAAACAGGCAGAGGGGGGAGGGGGGGGGGCAAGGTGTAGTGAATAAACCACAACAACAGAAATAATAATCATAATAATAATAATAATAATAATCACAATAATCATAATAATCATAATAATCGTAATAATCATACTACTAATAATAATAATAATAAACTGTAAAGGGGTACAGGATACATTTGCATTTTATTTCTGCCGTAATTAGCTGATCAGCATCTCTGCCTCTTTGCGCATCTTTCATCTCATTCTCATTTAGCATTGCTTCGCCTCTCTGGCGCTAATTTGTCTCTCATTTCCCAGTGTCTTGGCAATTCAACTAGATTTTTATCAGGTTTGTACCCAGCCAGGAAGGGACAGGTGTCAGTGTGGGGATATACACAATTGGTAGCAATCCATGATGTGTTTTGAGACTATGGATCCAGAAAAGAGTTGCCTGTTCTTACAGCTTCCTCTAAAATAATGTGCAATTGATTATTCAAATCAATCCTAAAATATGGGGACATAACTGCAGGTCTTTGGACACATGCCCAATGCTGTCCCCTGAGCATGTGTTTGTCAAAACACATTATTTCTTGCTAATAGTAGAAAATGGATTTTCTCAACCACCCACGTGGAAGGTGCGCTGGCCTTCAGAGAACCCATACAGTAGTTATCTTCATGTAGATCAGATCACCTGCGTTGCAACGATCACAACATCGCGTTAGAGGCTTTTGCACAGCCCCTGGATGGCCATGATATACAAATATTTATCCACTGATAAGGAACAGCCACGGTGGCAGATAACCCATTCCACTGCGTCAGGGCTCTTTGTCTTAGCGGGCGCAATTACACTATGTTTCTTTTTACGCTCTCTCCTCTGTCTATTCTTCTTTGTTTTTAATTTGTTAAGACATTAACAGAACCATTAAGCCTTTAGTCAACAACTCATTGTGGGCCGGTGCAGTCTAAGGAAGAGGGAGTCTCGGGACAGACGGAGGCAGCAGCGGGAAAGAAAAACAATACAAAAATAAAAGTGCGTTTGATTTTTTATTTGTGTTTTGTTCTTTCTTTTTTCGCATTCTGCAAAATATTCCATGTTTGACGTTGACACCGAGTCTGGCGACTCACTGGCGCTGTGAGGCCGAGTCGAGCCGGGTTAAACTGTCCCGAAAGTCCTCTAAGGGGCATGTCCCCGCTATCGGGTTCTCCAGATCCCCGTTAAATGACTGGCTGAGAGGCCACTATCAAATTGCACAGGGTCTGAGTCTCTCCGCCCTCTCCCGCTCTCTCAGCAGTCTGCCAGCCTGGCACCACCATGGCTTGACCTGCACAGTGGTAAATATTGGTCAGTTGTATTTTCAAGGTATAAGGCAAAAAAAAACACAAATTGTCTAAAAAGTCTATTGATAACTTTATGTTAGCTCCAGTGGCCTATGCAAAGACACTGAATGAAATGTAAATAAAATGCATTCAAATTATAGCCTATAGAAAAATATTGATTCTATACAATTAAGAATTTACATTTTACATTTAATTACTTTAATGTATAGCAACATATAGACTGTGTTGTAGAAGGCAGCTCTGATTTAGTGTATATTTGACTCCAAGGCTTTCTGTATTGCCCACACCTGTTCCACAAATTCCAGATGTTCAGGAGGATTGTCCAACAAACCAGCATGTAAAGTATAAAGTCTAAATCTTTTTAAGCTCGGTCAAATCCTTATAAAAGAACTAAACACAGTGACCCACTGTGAAAGGCATTACTCCTTAATCAAAGTAGATGCTTAACCATATCCATAAAGGGGATCTCCGCCCCCAAAATATGAACTCGAGCTTACACGATTTTTTAGCATTACCTTCAGTTGTTTCCCAAAGTTTTCCAAATTCGACACGGGGCATAAGCGTCCTTTAGCAGTGTGACGTCATGGTTATCTGTAAGGCCTTTGCGTTGTCATTAATCTTCAACAGACTAATTAAATTAATCCATCGCCTCTTGGCACTGGAAAAAATCGTCCATATTTAAATCCGCTCCAGGAGGGGACTTTTATTTTGAAAAAAACAAACACTTGCCTGTGTTAAAGCTTACACAAACACGGCGGTTTTATTCTTCGTTTTTGTCATTATTTCGCTAAATTAAGGGATACTTAAGCAGGATGCAAGAGAGGTCTGTTATGTGACCGGAACGTGGCTGAGAGTAGCTGCTGTGATTGACAGTCGGTCCGCAGGATCATGTTTAATCCGTGCCTCTCTCGAGCCTGTTCAGAACTCATTTCTCTAGCGCGAGATGGGGACTCAGATGGTTGCCCGGGAAACGGCGATAGTGCTAAGCCATTTCCATTTTCTCCGAGCGAGGGGGGAGAAACATTTGCAACAGAGGTCGTCACAAAGTCATTCACAAACGACTAGGAGCTCGGGGCATTGGGAGGGGCTGATCGTTACGTTACTTTGACGTTACTCTGGATTTTGAAGGAATGTCATTTCTGCTTTCTGTCAATTTGAACAATGATGCAATGAACTCTTCTCAATAAATGACACTTGTATATGGGGTGACCCTGCAGTGTAGCTCCCAAAGTTTGAGTCTTATTTTTTGTATTTATATTATAAAAAATATAATCTTCATCCTCACTAATCTGTTATCTGTTGGTGACTGAAGTTAAAGTGTAGACTACCGCTGCATCCATCTTTAGAGAAACCAGCACACAGCATCCTGTCCACATGAAGCCAAAGATGAACCAGCGTTTCTGATCAAAGCACCAGAGCTCAGGGCTTCTGTATTCTCTCCGTACACACACTGCCTCTTTGCACCTAACTGTGGAAACGCTTCCACTTTCAATTAGACTGTACACACCTTCAGTCTTTCCTTTTTGGAATTTTAAATCTGCATCTTAGCACTGCAAACTTCTCTCCGGGGCAGGAGGAGGGCACTGGGGTGTAAATGCAATGCATGTTAATTTCTATTAAGTAGCCTATGGCTCAGTGATCAGGCAGATCAAGGCCAGTTATTTAAATAAGTAGCACAGTAGGGCCCAAAAACTGCCAGCTACAGAGTTGGCTCCAGCGCTGCCTGTTTCCCCATCACCTGAGCTCATTAATTCACACGTCTTTGCCTTTCAGTCAACATGATACCACCTGTCAGAACATAGCCCACTCCTCAGTCAGTCCTGGCATCACTGTTAAAATATTTTTTTCTTCACAGCTAACCAACTTTCTTTTGCAGCAAAGAGCTACAGGCGTCTGAAGTCTGTGTGGCCTGTGTCTACATGATAAACATGTAAAGTTTGGTGAAGGACAACAATCTGTTGGAGGGCCGATCGGGAGCGGTAATGATAGTAAAAATAATAAGGTATCTATCCCTGGCACATTGTTGAGAGAATGTATGCTGCCTATGAGGCTGCTTAAATTAAGCCACATCCGGCAGCTTTTTCATATTCTCAATATGCTAACACATTTGACAATGAGTGGTGTAATTGTAGCCTGTGCTTAAGGCCGGAAAAGGCTTTCAAAATGTTCAAACTGTCCTCCTTTCTCAGCAAACCCCAAGCGACTTGAAAGCTTCTGTCTTTAAAGAACTGATAAAGGAACAGAGAAGATCTGCAGGCAGTCAAGATATATACAATTGGGAGTGTGAAGCCTTCAACATCTGATGAAAGGCTGGGAGATTGTTTCACGAGTAAGCACAAAACAAAATCAGTTTTAAAGAACAATGCATTTTGCCGTTTCATTTCTGTTTCACTTTTCACTTTTTTCCTGAGACCCAGAATGAATACAACAAATACTTTATCAACGTGTTTTTTACAGGTTCAGCCCCACAAACACCAGGTGTGCATCAGTTTGGCTTCTCTTTCTTTGAACCCTCACTATTCTGCAAAAGCCTATACAAAAAAGCAATTGGATTTTCTAGAAACATGTGACTTGACCCGAGACACCAGGTTGGTGCATTCATTTGTGCAAAGAAAGAGACAAAAGCACGAGCTGATGCCAAAACAGTTGAATTAAGAACATTGATTGACAGGTACAGTATATCTAAAGTGTTATATTGTACATGTATGCATATTTATCTTTAGAATCATTAAATGCTCAGATAAATAATGATCTTTTGGGATTAGGAAGCATCTCTGCACACTATACTTTATAGGTGAAGATATACAATCCAAAAGATGTGACTTGAAGCCTCACTTGTGTTTGTCCATGAACCTAACCACTGAAAACTGTTATCCATGAAATCAGATGACGTCGGTATCTCTCTGTGACCTGAAGAGTATTTGTTCCAATGAAAACAGCAGGTGTAGGATCAAACCAGTGAAATGTGGTTGTTTGTAAAACCAATAACGTTTCTGATGAGGTGTTTAACTTCAAAGCAACCTGTGACATTCATACGGCAGCCTTCCTCTTGATGACCCTGCTGATTATGGCCAAAATGAGTCTGGAAGTTGGATCATAAAAAAGCATTATGTGGATCCAATTGTATCCTACTTCATGATGCACAAAAAGCAAGCCATGCACATGTAATAATGAATAAATCAATAATAAACCATAATAATCCAACTTGAACTTGACTTTAAGATGATGGTTTGTTTAATGCCGGTGTGGTAAACATTCTTTATCAACTTTACAAAACAAGGGGAAAGTCCTCCCTAGAGATACAAATGCAGAAAGTATTTTATCTTGACTTATCACAACATAAATCTAACACAGGGTTAAACATACAGTTATTGTCACACTAACTGGGATCAACAGCTCTAGGATCTTAGTAATACCAGTAATATCAAGGTACTCCAGGCCTTGGGGGACCATATCATATGTTCTGATTAAAGATTTGGAAATAAAAGTATTTTGTTCATTTGAATAATGTAAAAAAAATACAAAAGGTATATAGTTTACCTCTGGCTTTAAAGGTCCATATATTTTGCAAAATCTAATGTTGTTCCCACCTCAAACACAAACCCAAAGTTGGATTTTGTTTCTATAGCTCTGGAGCTATAGTCCTGAAAACAGACAGACCCTATAAGTGATGTCATAATTAGGAGCTAAACCACAAAGTAAGAGGTCTGCCCCTGCACTGTCAACAAACACACCAAGATAATTCTTGTTGCCACCACCATTCAAAAACATAGCTGATTGGATTGGAGAAGATGTGTGTTTGGCTGTGAGGGTTTAAAGGCTTTGTTTATGTCCCAGAGGAAGTAAAAAGAAGGTGGAGTTTTTTGAAAACCCCCAAAAACCGGCACAAATGATTTGGTCGTGTTTTGAAACAGGAACAGGTTTCCAGGAGTCCAAGTTAACTTGTATTAGTTAAGTATTGTGTAAAATGTACCTAAATGCATTCAAAACAAATGTGAAATGTGCAAAGCATACTATATGACCTTTAAGCTACAAATAAAGACATTTTTAATAGATGTGAACACATGTATTAAGTAAGAAATGGAATAGATGAAAAAGATACTACTGTAGCCCCAGGTATCTGCCACTCACCCGTAGATCTCGCTTGATTTGAAGCCCTCATCCTTGTTTTATTTGGAACATGATAAAAAGAAATCTTTTTTCCCGCCTGAGAGCAGCAGAATGTCAGTCACTGCACAGACTGAATATATGCTAAAAGGCTTTTGGTGCCGCTGGCACAAACAAGCAGATACACACCAGATTAGACATTATTAGCTGTTCACGGAGGCTTAATTGGGAGATCAAAGTTAACAGTCCTCCATCGATATGAAGCAGAACTGATTTTATTTGGCTGAGCAATATCAGTGCAATAGCATCATTTACCCTGACATCAGTGCAATGTCATCATAAATGAGACAAAACCCTGTTTTTAGTATTTGGTAAAGTCGCTTTTTAATTTGATTGAAAAGTATTTTATATGAATATAATGTCTTATATATTATATTGAAATGGTATTCAGAACATTGTACTGAATACACTGTAAAATAATTATATTAAATGTACAGTAGTTAAGGTCACATGGAATTACTATAAAATCTACATGTTACTGTAATGAAAGTTTATAGTTATATTTTACTAATGCTAGTTCAACTTTGCCACATCATGGTTAGCAATAGGCCTTAATGAAATGAACAGGCAGAAGAAAAGTCAGTTGTGAGATGATATAGTGTCAGCTGGGCCTTATCGTGCAGATAGATTCTTAGTTGTGAAGGAAACTGGGAAAATCAAACACTTCCTGGCTTTAGTGGAAACATCAGAGACTTCCTTCCTCATATGCAGGTAGAGGAGGCTCCATCAGGGAGGAACAAAGACAGCAAGTCTAAACACCAAGCTTTATGTCATCACGTTTCTGTTTTAAAGGACACAGGCAGGCCGTGTGTTGTGTGTGTTTGAGTGTGTGTGTGTTAGTGAGTAGTGAGTATTTAGTGTGTGCCTCTCTTGGGGTGGTAACACACACCACGGCGGCAGGAGGGCCAGGGGCTCAGCGAAGATTTCAGTGCAGCTCATTCCTCAAGCGGTCAAAGGGTTAAGTGGCGTAGTCATACACACACATGCAGACGCACTCACATATGAACACTGGAGCCATTGAGTCCAATGTACGCCACCACTAAGGGACTCCTGACACACACACGGTCAGTACATAAGAACAGCCTGACCACACAGGAAGCAGCCACTTGTAATCCTGAGAACATTTAAATACATTTGTCTACACTTACCTATAAAATGAAAATGATAAATTTGTAAGGAGGACCTCTGAAATGTCTTTAACTGTCTCCGGCAGTCTGCCCAAGGGCAGCTGTGGCTACAGGGGTAGTTTACCACCAACAGTGTGCGACTGTGGTGTGAATGAGTAAAGCCTCAGTATAATTGGCCTCTTTAAACCATTCATAACAACTGCCCAGAAACTAAAGTACAGCTATTTGCTTATTTACTGTATGACGCTCAGATACGTTTGATCGAGGTGTCTCAAATGCTGAGACTGAGTACTTATGCAAACTTTTGTTACTTAGCTGACTTCTGTTGAGTGGTCGTGTTTTGATACTGACCTACAGAGTGTGGTATAGTGGCACCATAATGCTCCAGTGAAATCTAGTGTGGTATAGCTTGGCTAGCCTGCAGAGCATCTGTCTTTGTGTCTTTGTGTCTGGGGTAAACCCCTGCTGCTGTTGGGCCTTTGTCTCTTTCTGATCGGCTCTAATGCTGCAGCACTAATTGTTTAACACAGAAACACGTCTTTTCTCCCTTTAATGTTTTTGTTTTTATTGTCATCAATGTATTTATTACAAAACCTTTGTGGATTTTCAACACACGGCTCTCTCGCTCACCACTCTCTCCAAAATGCCCGCCCTGAGAAAGACGTTGAAAAAGGAAACTGTGAACATCAGCAGAAAAACGACTGTCTGGCAAGTTGCATCATTTTCAGAAACAAACAGTGTGAAACCGTGTTAGCCAGCATATTAGCATATATACATAAAGACCGTGTGTGCGTGCCTGTCTCCAAATAAAAAGGAAGCACAAAAAGAGGCGAATGTTACTCTGCGCTACCCGTGACGGAGGTTTCTCAAGAAGATAGGACCGTGGGTAAACATGTGATATCCACCGATCCAATCAGGTCAAACAAAGGGGATAAGCAATGGTGCCGGCTGAATGATATTGTGCATGAGAGAGAAATGTAATGTAGGTGTGCATGCGATCCATAATGTTTTGTTCAGTGAAGAAGTGCACATGAAAATGGTAAAAAGAGAGAGTCAGGCGTCACTGTTATCATTTGCATCATAATGGTAAACTGATATGAATACTGCTTTGACGATGCTAAGCTCTTAATGTGCATGGAAATTGCTTACCTTCAAGAAATATGTCGCCATCTATTTGTACTTAGATGCACATATTGTTTTGCGGTTTCATCAGACTTCTCGCAGCACAGAAAGTCTGAACAAGGTATAACGTGGGAGTGATAGAGACGCCTGTGAATGCTTTAGTTTTAGTCAAATGTTGAAGGAGCTTTTTTAGAATATTCTTTTAACAACTTTACACAACAGAGTGGTCTTTCTTCAAGACCTTCAGATCTATTCAAAACTTGGGAATCAAAATAACTGCTGTACTTGCGTCGGGGTTTGATATGTTGGCGTGATCTTGTTTACTTGTGTTATATGTTCTTCATTGTGGGAAGTTCGTGGCATTTAATTCAGTTTTGCTCAATTTTATGTTTAGTGTTTTTTGTGATTCACTAAAACCCCTTCTTGTATGAACTGCATGTATAGTCCAGTGTCTGGGCAGGCTTTCAACCAAATCAGCAGAGGACTGGTCAAATGCAGAGAACAAATAAAAAAAGAAAAGTATACAGTACATTGTTTTATTTGACAAGATAACTCTTCATCATGTCACCCACCTTTGCCTTCAGTCTCCCCCCCTAAGGCTGTGGAGGCCCTGAGCATTACTGATAAGACCTTTTGAGGAGGAGAGACCAGAGGGTGCATGGGTGGAGGTTGGTCTGTGTGTGTGTGTGTGTGTATATATGTGTGTGAGTGTGTGTGTGTGTATGCGTGGAGGGGGGGTGTTAGGGTTTTAGGGTCACCTCAATGGCACACTCCAGATATCAGCTTATGCTAATTACCCTCTAAGTATTTCAGGACAAGTGGGAGAAATGGGGTGATATCCTAAAACATGCAGCTCCTACTTAACCTGCACCATATCGAGATGAGCCTCAAATCGTTTGACTTTTGATTCAAGCAGTGACTATAGTGATGAGAAGGGAGGGAGGGAGGGGGTAAATTGATTAATCATGTCACAAATTGATGTTAAGCACCATCACTGATATGGCTTTTCCTTTTGACCAACGTGGTTTTATGTGGCTATTGTTCTTTCAATAATGGTGAGGATGGGAGGGGTGTCACCGGTGCGTTGGATGTCTGACTGGATCGAATGAATACAGACTGAACGGGTAATATATGTAAGGTACTATTGTTAGCTAGGCTTACTGTACATGACAGGTGAAAGATAAAGACGTGTGCAAGCCAAGCCCCTCAATATATTTCGAGATGAAAAACTTGGCTGATTAGACACACCTCAGGAACAGGCGATTTAGATAAAAGTCCCAATAATAGTAGAATAGGAAGTCTTCAGTGTCTATGTGAAGCATTTACCTGCTTCAGAAAGAGAAGGATGAGCCCTTTGGCTCAGGCATTGACGAGAAGCAGACAGTGTGTTCATGTCAGATCTCATTTATATTCATCCTACCTTTATTTGATTATAACTTCAGAGTTCAAACACATCACACTTTCAGCAAGAGACAAACCTTTTGAGCTGAAGCACATATTTGGACATTTTTAGACACATTCATTGGACACTCATTGGGTCTTTTCAAAAACGATAGGGTAAAAAGTTCACTGCTCCAAATGACCGCCAACAGGTTTATTCCATATTCACTAGTGAAAAATACTGAGGAAGAACTTTGAACTTTTGAAGTATAATTGTGTGCCAAAATGCCAAAGTTCTTTTGAATGGCAGATGGCATTTTTTGTGGGGATTTTATTTACACTGTGATGTCTCGAGAAAAAATAAAAATGTATTATATATGCAGTTCTTTGGAGTGTCATATAGTAAACAGGTGAATGGGTGCATCTAGATGTAACTGCACACAGGCAATAACTCTGCTGGTAATAAGAAACGCCACCTGTGCAGTGATATCAGATCAGCAGGCATCCTGACCACTGAGATCCCAGGTGTGAAAGTATGAAGATAGATTAAATGCTACAGAACACATACAAACCCAAATCAGCTTTAAATACAATAAACAGAACCATATATATATATATTTTTTTTTTTTTTCACTGTTTGTATAGTTTTATGTTTATATTCTCCCACTTTCACTCATGGTTACATTTCTCTCCTTAAGTTAGGTCCTACTGGTCGACAGCGGCACAGTGGTGCAGTGGTTAGCACTGTCGCCTCACAGCAAGAAGGTCCCGAAGAAGGTTCGAGTCCCGGATTTGGGCCCCAGAGCCTTTCTGTGTGGAGTTTGCATGTTTCTCCCCGTGTCTGGGTCTCTGGGTACTCTGGTTTCCCCCATCAACCATATTAGGTTAATCCTCCAGCTAGGTACATCCTGACCAACTTCCTGATATATATATATATACAGTACAGACCAAAAGGATAATAAGAAGTATGTTCCCTCATCATGTTACTTAAGCCTCGGGCCAAGCTGTACTATGGGACATCTCTCGAATGTCACTGGTTTAGTTTGAATAGAGAATTCGTTATAAAGTTACTCCACAATGTTGTCTAAAACTGTGCAACTCCACAAACTAACATACTTCACTCACACTATTAAGCATGAATTAAGTATTAGTTAAGCATTAGTAACCATTAATTGATCATTTACTTAAATACTAATAAACACTGTTGAGATTTATAATCTGTTATTTTTTTTTTTTATAAGTCATAATTTTGTTATAATCATCTGTGTTATTTAAGTATCTATAAACTACTTTTTTGTATTTTTTTATTTGGTTATTAATGCTTTATTATTCCTAAATAGCAGTATTCTAACGTGTTATCAAATATTTTAGACGTAATTGTTATTGGGGACAAGGGCGGGACACAGAATAACCACAGCAAACTAAAATAGAGACCAACTGTTGAAAGTGACATAATAATGCTCTTTCAATCTTGTGCCAAGTGGCTTTCTGTAAACTCTGGAAATGAAGTTTGGTTTGGAGCCATATCTCGGTGTTGTTCTGTTGTCCGTCTGTGTTGCCTCCACCTTCCTTCACTCCTCACTTGTGTAGAGATAGAGCGGCTGGGGGAACCCGGGGGACGCGAGGTGAGGTCCACAGATAGAGGACCCCATTGTGGTCCAACGGGAAATGTATTGTGGCTGGATTTGTCCAGTTTTATGTAAAAGCAATACTCTTTTCACCTGAACTAATACAAGCTGTAGCGTAAGCCCCTTACTGCCATGTGCTGCATTTTTCCCCTAATCTCTCTGGATTCAGCAGCGTCCCCACATACCTCAGGGCACTGGCTGATAAAGCCTTAACTCGATGCTCATCCCTCTCTCCCAGCACTGTTTGCACTCGCTCGACCGTCCCCCTGTCCCTTACTCCCTCTTTTCTCTTTCCCAGGACACCGATGAAGCAGCCTAGCAAAAAATTAAAGTGATCAAGAGATTTAGAAGAACGAGGAAGAAATCACTTTGTGAATTCCATCTCGTGAAGGAGATGAGAAATGTTGAGGGAGAGAAATGAGCAGAGTTTGAACAGAAAGGGATTTCAGAACTTAGGTCAAATCTACTTCACCATCATCTGTGTGATTAGGTGCACCACAGACTGCGGTATACCATGAACACAAGTGCATTCATTACACGCTCATTGTGATGGTTACAACGATGACCACAACAATAATGACATGTTTTAAATTAAATTAAATAAGATTATTTGGGCCAAAGTGAAAACTATTTTTAACCTAATAAATTTAAATTTAAAATATAGATGGTGGTCAGAAGATGTGATATATATATAAACACATTGACAACAGAATGAACAAAAGTAAATAGATGGTTTGGGCAGATGTTAAAGAACAAAGAGAAGCTGTTATTAATAACTTGTCATGTGACAGTGTTTGATTTACTGTATATAATATGTATAAGTGATGCACACAGTTGCCTGGATTGGCTCCAGTTGCCTGCAACCTTAACTGGAAAAATGTAGAAGATTAATGAATGAATGAAAATATCTATTTACTGATAGTTTAAATAAAATAATGTGAAGCAATTGTAAGCATTGACACAAATACAGGATCAATAAATGTTGTAATGTTTTAAGGGCTGGTTTATAAAGCAAATGTGTTCTCATTCATTTTTTGACTTAAGCTCATTTGTTATCATTCCCATAACTGCAGTACATCATAACCACCAGTGCATAATCCATGAGCCCATTCAGCCCATTTTAATCCAATTTGAATATTTCTTTGGTTCATAACCGCTGCAAGTCTTCATAACAACCAGTTTTACAACTGACCAACAGCAGCTGAGCTTTATTAGCCCAGGATGTCAAAACTAAAGCCACAGACTGCATTTTGATAATAGCACATACTCGCACCTAAACCACTATGAGACATACTGGTGTTTTTCTGATGATATTTGAGGAGATTTAGAAGTTGTTTTGCATCAGGTATGTTTACTCTTGTGCAGGTAGGAATGAGCCTTCTTCCCTTGTCAGCCGTGATTTGTCAAAGCACTTTGAGTTGGAGGAGAAGGTAGTGTAGGTCCTCCTCTTCACCAACCAGAAAGCACACAGCGCAGACATAATCTGTATTCAAATAAGATCCTGTCAGGAGAGATTAACTGTTCATGGGCCCACACACACAGATATCTCTGCCAAAAACTATAGATATTATACCCATGATTTGTGCTTTAACACCTTTTTAATGTCCTTTGAGGTCCTTGTGTTGATCTTGTTTTATATAGTGCATATATCGATTTTTCTTATGAAGGCCCTCTTTTTTCAAGCTTTTTCAAGTAATCTGGTTACAACAGTATATTGCATGCTTAATTATGTTATCAAGCTGTTCCTCAGATTAGGTATATGTCTCTTGAATGCCCTTTTTACTAGTGATGCACAGATATATCAGCCCAACATTTGTATGGGCCGAAATTTACAATTTTGACTGATATCGGTATCGGCCTCTAATCTGTTGTTCTTAAAGGATAACTTCTACTGTTTAGGTTTAACAGCCCATTCCAAAAGTGTATATTTACATCAAAATTAAGTAAAACTAATATTTATGGCTTAATATATACGTTTAAACTGTTATTTTATATAGATGTAGACAGTTTCAAAAGAGATAGCCCACTAAAACATGGCTGGAATATATCAGTATTGGAATCTGTATCGGCCAAATTGGTAACTGAAAAATCGGCATCGGTATCAGCCAAGAAATGTCATACTGGTGCATCCCTACTTTCTACCACTACTACAATAGCCAATGCTGATAGTGTCTCAGTTTTCATGAATATTCAAACATACATAACACAATGTATGTTTTTGACAAGGAAGCCGCATTAGAAAAGTTGAAAGCTCAGAAAAGTTGAGTTAGCAGAATAGAGACCCCTTTAATGGAGACCTGGCTAGCGGTATGACTTGCTGTATCGTGTTTTGTGATCTGGAGCTGAGCTGATGTCAAAGAGCCTTAAGTAGAAATGTTTGCCGTGTAGAGGATATACAAAGCTCTTAAGTTAAGTGTAATATCTGCATCTCCTTCACCTTGTCCTTGCTTTGGTCCCTTCTCTTCCTCCAAACTGCCACACCGTTTTATCTCAACCTTGTGCCGTCCTCGCTTCTATCCTCAAGTGTCCTTTGAAGCCGCCTGCATTTTCTCTTCTTTCTTGCTATTTAGGTTTAACTTCAGGTAGATGTAACGTGCACAAGGACAGACGGTGTATATGTGAATAACGAAGTGGCTACTGTAGGAAATGAACAAAGGCTCTTTTTTAGTGATACTGCAAAAGTCTTCTGCTTGAGACAACTGCAAATGTACAAAGGCAATGCTCTCCCCAATTTCAACATGGCCTTTTTCAAAATGTTTTTAACTTCAAATTTTAACTCAGAATTTTAAAACTGAATTGATAATATCCATAGGAAAGTTCAATAGTTGAATGATAACAGGTCATCTTGTCCTTATAATAATACCTGGCAGAATGATCCTGAATGAGCGGTATTGACAAGAGACACACTGACCCACACTGCCTGAGCTATTTCAAAGTTTGTCTAAATTCCAGAATGGAGACTTCTGGACTAAAGACCATAACACATTTTCAATGGAGAAATTAGAATTAGCCACAAAATATTGCAAATTAAGAGGGTTTGGACAAATGACAATCACTCTGCTACATGTAGGTGATGTCAGAGCCTGGTTAGGGAACATTAGTGAATGTACCTCACATTGTATGTTTGTTTAATGTACACATTAGTAACAGTTACACTTTTGGCTGGAGGCAAAATTCTTGAGTCCTTACAGAAATGCTGAAGACCACAATAGTTTTTTTCATTGTATGTTCAGAATTATTCTATCCCTCACCACAAACACTATACTTTGTTGTCAAGTTAACTCACTTTTGTCTCCAGTCGCCTCCGTTCTGGAATTTTGAACATTCCATATGACAAATATTTTAAAGTGTCTATATGCTCATAGAAGTAAACAAGTGTGTTCTTTTCAGTTTAATATAGAATGTGTACACTTTGAGGGAAAATCTAGTTGCCAAAATACAGTAAAAATATAGGTAGGGAACCATAGATTCACATATCACTGCACTGCATCAGAAGATCTCTATCCGTAAATACAACAAGGAGGAACACCACTTTGGACAAGATACGCCCCGCTAATCTCCAACACTTATCAAGGCTTCCTTTATAATAAAATACCAGCTTCTTCAATGGCTTTTCCTTGATTTTTTTTTTTTATCATCTATTCAAATGTACTTACACTCCCATGTTCAAACTCCTCCCTGATCATAGCTATAGAGTGGCGACCACCAAAGCAATGTGCTGCCATGTGATAGTGAGAGAGCCAATTCAGCTCCTCATAAAGACCGGGTTATAATCTCGTCCTAACGACCTGTCCATATACCTACACACGCACATATCACACACCTCTATAGGCATGCAGACACCTACACACAACTTGAGCGTGTCCCCACTACGCCGCACCTACACACAGACATAGTGACGACTTAAAGCTGCACCCGGGAATGACACGCAGCATTATAAATAGCCTAATCTATATGGTAATAGTGTTGTATTCTACAAGCACAGAATAGGGATAAGATAACATTGTGACTCCGGGGTTTGTACTGCCTTCTATGGTAATTGTTATCAAAGGTTATTTGGGATGACATCGGCAGCTCCTCGTGATTGGCTGCGCCCCGGTTATTTACGATATGAATTATGATAACCATGATGTCTCCCTGCTCCTCCACCTCGCCGCTGCTGTGCCGGCCGCCAGATACAATAAATTGCTATCGTTAATCACAGTGCTTTGTTCTGCCATGATTACCCCTCTGCTGCAATAAGAGTTTTATTTAAGGGAGAATATGGATTTGTCATCCTTCTGGCGGCAAAATGAAACTGACAATATTTTATGTCCTGACATTTAATTTGTAAAAGCGGACGCAGGCGGCATTTGCATTTTATGACACTCTCTCTCTCCCTCACTCGCCCCTCTTCACTGATGTCTTCCTCTCCTTCTATAGAGCACATGTGCAGGGGACACTGGTGGATCTGGTTGTGGTTATAACAGCAGCAGAGTGGAGCAAAAGGTGAAGCCATGAATGTTTTTGAATATTGGTGGGTTTTGTGTTTTTAATGTTGCTAAACGCTATCTAAGTATCAATAAGTTAGTATAAAAATAATAAATTGCATGGTTATATCCTACTGATAAACTCAGATGTACAAAATATATCATTGTACTATACTAATAATACTAATATACATGTCTTTATGGTAAAATGCATGAAATTGAGATAACTGTCGAAAAAGTCGAGCTATTTCCTTTTTCCTGTTTGTGTGGTGCCAGTCAAGAAACCCTGCTGCCACAGAGGAATGTTGATAATGCTGGCCCTGGGCCCTAACGCACACACAAACACAAATAGACAACACACAAACACAAATATACAACACACAAACACAAATAGACAACGCCCATGTTGTCCCACCACCCGCGGTAAATAACTTACTACATGTAAACACGTCGGGAGAATAAACTTCTTGAGAAATAAAAACCCCTAGAGAAGACTAGACTTTGAATGACTTTGACCTTGTATTGAAGACTTTAACACTCGGCGAATGGTGTCCCTCTGTTTCAGGGAGCTCCACCTTCCTCTCACTTCCTTGACCTTCCAGTCCTCCGGGATAAAGCACAGACAGTGAGCCCAGTGGAACCTTGGGCTTGAGTTATGCAGGAGTGAGCTTTGAATAATTGTCCCGCAATATGAGTGTCTCTGATTAATTGCCTGAGATAAGAACTCCCTTCCTCCCCACTCCTCCACCATCATCCCATCCACCATCCCTCTCTGCAGCACCAGCTCCCCAGGCCTCCCCACTGTCTCTGCCTGCCAGAGCTGCCACAATCACTATCCCACACTACTGAGAAGGAAAGAGAAACTATTTAACTGACCCTGTCATCTCAGAGCACCATGATGGCTGTCCTAATTACTCAACAATAACAAAGGCCCTCATTTAGCAGCTCTGACGCTTGCCTGCAATCACCACTTCTATGAATAACTTAACAAATAGTGACTGAACAGGGGGAAAACATATACAGGCACGTTAATTCAAGACCTAAAGAGACAATAATGTGTGTCACCTCCAGCAAACCAGGAATTCAGGTGACAGTCCCTCGATATGTGCACTGCCTGGGTTAGTAATTAAAACACTGATATCAACTGTGTGCATGCATTCACTGGTGGACCATAATGATTACTTACAACAACATTTATGGAGGTACCAATATTCAATTTGGTTATAGTTTATCCATATGAAAAATGTTCGATACTCAAACGTGTAGGATTTTCGAGAATGTAATGGTGTACAGTTTGAAAGCATTGTTAAATAAATTGCTGTATATTATTAATTTACATATTAATGATATTTTTCAATTAAATTTCTACATATTAACAAAAACATTTAAGCTATACCTTTTGCAGCTCTGTGTGTTTATTAGGTAGCTTGTGGTCATCATCGGCAAATGTTCTTGACTGAAATGTAAAGTGATAAAATAAATAATAAATAATAAAGTGTATATCAAAAACTATAGACTGCATGTTGCGAATCTATAGTATACTGTATTGTGCTATAATAGCCATTGTCAGACCATGGGCTTCCACTGTCTACCTTCGCCTTGTTTATTGTGAGCCTGCATGTTTAGCACGGCGAAGAAGTCACCTGCTCCCCAAAGTATCGACTCCAGTGTACACCGATAGCACCTGCACTGTTCAACACACTATTTACATATCAAACAGGCTGCTCCCCGCATGAAGACAGGCAGAGAAGAAGGGCATTTCCTGCAAAAGTTTACACACAGTTTACTGATAAACACTGCAGGCCTTTATAACGTTACAATACAAAGACAAACCTAGAAGCACACACAAACAGACCAAAAGTACAAAGTTGGACTGTGTGCTCAGAGGCTATGGGAAGAACGAGGATGTGCTGGGGTAGATGGGGAGGAGGAGGAGGAGAAGAGAAATGGAGCGTACACTTGACACTTGGCTAATGGTAAATCCTCTGCTTTATACTGTAATTTACTGCAGAGCCTTCGGGCCAAACTGCCTTTGAAGTGCTCCAAAATGTCAAATCAATTATTACTTAAATAAAAAAAAAAGAATTCAATTTACTCGTTTCATGATAATCTGTAACATTTTACGATAGAGGAAAAAAAAAGACCAGGCAATTTGAGACGATTTGAGCCCCGAACTCTGCAGTGCAATTCTTATTTTATTCACTCCACAGATATGCTGATTGGAATATAAATGTGTTGATGATTGCGTCTTTTCTCCGTCTTCTCCGTTTTTTGTGTCATCGTGATTGCAAAGTAAGGAAAATCAATTTGGTCCTATAATACTCTTCATCAATTGAAGCGGCGTGATAATGATGTTGTACACCTGTGTGTGCGTAGCCATCGCGAGGAAGAGGAGCGTGGAACAATGCGCCCTGTTCATGATTCATTACGTCCTTAATGTTGCCGTGTGAATAAAGAGCGCACAGGCCTCTGAATTACGCTCGGCTCACTCTAATAGCTCTGAAAATAGGCCCCAGAGAAGCCTGCACACAGCCGGCCTCAATCTCCACTATGGGCTTTGTTCATGGACAGGTAAAGCAGATGAGCCATGAAGTGTGCCACTTTACCCCGACACTGGTGACTACACTGCGCTGAGAATAACGTCTGTATCAGTGTCAAATAGGACGTGGGTGCAAATGCAATCATTATCACTAGACTAGAACTATAAGGCTTCGGATCCTTTGACTTCTTCTTGTGAGCGATTGTCTGAAAAAGCTCAGATTAGGTGCATTTCATTTTAAGGCCCTATTTCCCCCTACTGGCTACATCCACTTCACTAATGCAAATATTGTAAAGTAGTGGCAAAGTGAGGTTTCTTCACAAATCCACATAGAGAACTGCATGTTTTCAGCTTCTGAGAAGGTCAGTGCCTCATCAGACAAGATTACTCAAACAGTGTCAAACACACACACACACAAAACATGGTGAAAAGAGCAGAATTTTAAAGTCAACAACATACTGTAACCAAAAGTTTCATTTTGTAAAACATAAAAATGACCTGGGCACATATTTCTGCTTGTGAGGTTCTCAAAGCTCATATATACTTTTGTTTCATAACTGCCTTAGTTAGACCTATCAAAGTAAGATAAGAACATATTTGAATGCTAATTATGCCGCATATTTTTCACCATTATATATCAACTGGTGCTTTATGAATGAAATGATGAAGTCCATAGGGCAAGCCAACAAAGACTGTGTAAAGATGTAATTAGTCCAGAGAGATGGCAATTAGCCCAAGCCTGTGGCCATGGAGAAATGACCTCCGCCCGATGCTTGCTGCTATTGTACCAGTTCTCACACATTATCTAACATATGTATTGAGTAAAGAAGAACTGACAAGGAGGACTAAAAATCAATGCTTAAGATGTGAACCGGTATCTTGACAGCTGGGTCTGTAAAAACTGTAATTAAATGCCAATACCAGCTGAGAAGGGTTACTACTCAGACAGTACTGAGTCAGCTATACATTGGACTCCAAAGTTGAGAAGGCAATAGCTGTGTGGGTAAAGAGGAAAAGGGTCAGACAGAGGCACAGCCAAGTACCCACATGTGTTTCACAGACCGTTCCCTGCCTTTGTGTGGCACCGTGTGGAATAACATACCTTTTATTCGCCCCTCCGCCCTCCTACCATTTCTTTCTGTAAAGCGATCAGGGCCCCTGATAGTGATGGCGATTACAAAACCACATAGCAGCCTCCCCACAAAAACAAAGTGTTTTCGAGCTCCTGTTTTTTCAAGGCCTGGCGCCACCCGTAGTACAGTAAACAATAAACATAGGCCAACTAAGGGCCATGCCTGGGTTTGTACCTGCCTCAGTTCACGTACAGTACGGCATTGTGGAGTTTCAGTGATGCATAGAAAATCAGCATCTTCAGAGTTGAATGACAGTTACAACTTGGTATGCTGCACTTCCTGTGAACTTCTCATCAACGCCTTCTCTCATTTCTGTCCACAGCATTTTTGTCCAAGGTGCCCTATACAAACTGTACTGTACTTTATTAGAAAATCATTGACGGTTCTTGTTATCTTTACATCGCCTGTGGTCAACCAAAACGCCTCTGTTTGTGTCTGAGCAGTTGAGTTAAAAGGTGGACTTGTAGCAAATTGACTATTACTTCAAAGTGGGCTGTGATTATGTCCCTGAGTGATTAGGGGGCTGTTAAAAGGAGACCACTTGAGCATTGCCAGTGAACCCGAGAAGGAATGCCGACTGGCGAGGGAAAATTTCACCAGAGACGCACAAATCCCACAAAGGCAAGAGCCGTGCAGCCCCGAATCAAACTCAGGAAGGAGACGATTTTTACAGTGAAATATTCAGCAATGGTGAAAAGAAAACGTGATTGATGACAGACAAGATTATCCTAATAAAGTCAAATAGTATTCAGTAACTCCAACTGAACTGCAACATAATTAAAATAACCACATCTGTGTACAAGGTTCTTATTGAGGCATGTCAATTTATTGTGACATTTACTGGGTCCAGAAAGGCAAAGAACCATACATCATGCACACAGGAGTAACAATCGTTTGCTGAGTGCATTGAGGGACAGAACCTCCAGACATTACAATACAAATGTTACCAGATTTTCCAACTTTTTTATGAACAAACTGTTCTCATTTGCCCTTTCCCCTTCATCTCCACATCAAAAACCGACAAAAGAGATCCGCTGCGCACAGACCCACAGAGAGAGACCCGGGGAGCGAGGCCCCGAATGGCCCTTTTTAGTGGGAATAATAAGCTTCTATCTCAGGCAATTAAGTCTGCATTTGATTCTTATCTCAGAGCAGAGGTCCACTGTGCCATCTAAAGAAAATGTTTGCGTTTGAAAAACTCCATCACATAAACAAGATAAGAAGGTGAACACGTATGCATGGCACATATCGCGTCCACCCTCGGCTTTGTTCTTGGACGGATAAGTGACTGTGAAACAGGTTTTGTGACGAGTTGATGTCCTCGATACCTCTGTTAACAGCGGGACACATGCAACCCGTTTATTCAGTGCAAAATATAAATGCACCATGGGGACTGCAGAGATGTCGTCAAAGAAAACAACTTAATAGTTTCAACAATTTAAATCAAACCATAAACCATTATTCCAGTTAGGAGACACATGTGATTGGAGCCTAGCACAGCAACTGTGGGCCTTAGGCGGGGTGCACCCTGCACAGTGGCCAGTTTGTCATTCAGCTGATACAACCATTCACTCTTAATAGAAGAAATTCAATGAAAGTCAATGTCTTTGTGAGGAACGCAGAAAACCCATGGTCATACAGTGATTTTTTTTATTTTATTTTTATTTTAATGGCTTGTAAAGTTGATACATATCATTTAGATCACTAGTCCTAACTCACAAGTGTTTTTGTTTTTCGTTTTTTTATTTTACCAGAAATGGACTTATAAATAAATGCCATTGTAAACTCTTGATTCTAATAAACTATATCTACACAACAAATGCTTAAGGTCACAGAGTTTTGAAGATGATTGTTTTGTTTGGCAGTGCAGACAGTGTTTTCATTCCTGACAGTTGTCCTCTACGCATCACAGCATCTACAGTATATCAGTTCAGTGCATCTCATTTGTCAGTGCTAGGTCATGAACTGCTTAATCCAGTAGCACAGGTTACACTCGAATTCTCCAAAAACAGCATTTCACAGATTTATACTGTACAGAAGAAAGGTGAACTGTATGTGTATGTACGTGTTGGATTACATTATTATGAACTGACATTATGTACAAATACACTTGCAGTATTGTGAAGTCTAAGCAGGTTCATCAAAGTGATGCCTAAATACTGGGTAGTTCTGGAGCATAGTCTGGATCAAAAACATGATTTTAAATAGAACTTAAGGGTAATATGACTGAATTTTTCTTCTATCTGATTTCTTCTAAGGGTTCACTCTGCATTTTGAAAATTAATACAAAATATAAATAGCATTTTTTAAATAATTTAAAGCTGCACTACCTGATTTCTTCTTCCTTGTATTTTGGCAAAAACACTTTTTACTTTGAGGTCACCTGTGGGCTGCGTTATAACAGATTTTGAGCAAGGGAAGGAACCGTTTAACCAATCACACGCAGGACAGGAGCGCTCTGATTGGTTGATACATCCTTTATTTATCAAGAAATATCAGGGATAATGTGAGGGAGCTGATGTTTTATTTCAAAATCCACATCTTTTTCACAACATTTTTTATTTGAATGAATTACAAGCCAACTCCAGATCTCTGTTATGTTATTTCCATACTTCCTGACTTTTGTGCGTACTTCCTGGTTTGTGTGAGACCATGATAGAGGGCCACAAAGGAGAGGAATTAGGAAAGGGGAGTGCATCATTCAAACTACACAAAATCAGGTAGATCAGCTTTAATATGGTATTTTGTTTATTTTATTTATTTAACCAGTTAAGTTATTAACAACCTGGCAATGGTTATTTCTGTTCATCATTATTCCTCCAGTACAGTACAGTATGTCCCCACAAATCCAATTGTAATGACTTTTGCATGAGCTCTATAACTGACAAATGCAGGGTTTGTAATTGTGAAGAGCCACTGCTTCTTTCTTATTTGTTTTGCTTGAGATCGGCACAACGCGCAGAGGCCCCCGACACTCCAGGGTCATGACCCCAGTCAGAGTGTCTCGGAGGTCACGGGGTCGGGTCAAATAGAGGGGAATGTTATCCATAGCATCAGAGTTTATTTGTTTAATTTTGTACCCAACCCCAGGGTCTGCCTCTGATCAACAGAACTGTGGATTACTATAAGAGGGCAGAGAGAGTGAAAATTGATGAGAGTGAAGCTGCTTCAAATTAGACTTCAAAAATAATCCAGTGATCCCCAACTAAACATCGCACTTTAAACCTATTGTCAAAAGTAAAATAAGCTTTACAAACCACAAAAACACTTTGGGGCCCGTAGCTATGGATGTGGATTGGATTCACAAGAAGGTCAGATCAAGTGTCATGAATATTTCCCCCCACTACAATCACTATTTTCTCCTACTGTCAGCCAAAGCACTTACACCAGACCAGACAAGTGTCCAATTCATAAAATTCATACTTAAAAAGGAAATTGCAGCACAGTGGCAGAGTGGTTAGCACCCATGGAAAAGAAAAATTATTAATCTGAGTGGTGCCTTTGCTAATCAAATAAAAGTATAACATATATTATATGACCTCTCATACCTTATACACAGACCCCACCACTCTATCACCACAATGGAAACATGCAGTCATGCACATAACGTCTAGGGTATTTTATGTACGCTTTCGCTATACCAGTGGTTTACCACATTATTTCCTTTATTTCATCATCTGTCAATTTGAACAATTCACCCACAGTAGTTGGGAAATAAACTCAGTAATTGAGAATCTTTCTTCTTCACGTATTCACAAATGTACTTAAGGTTGTACTATAGTACAGACCATAAACAATGTTGTACGCAAATACTGGAACAATACACTTAATTTGTGTTGTGAGTTTACCTGTGTACCCGTTGCGTGTGTCCAGCGCTTTGTGTTTGTGAATGTGTGTGTGTGTGCAGATATAGAGCCCAAACAGTGTGGCGCCAGCAGTCTGCCCTTCCCTTGAGAAACGTAACGGCTGAGTGCCATCGGAAAGAGAGACCAACCGGAGGGGGGCAAGGCGGGGGTGTGAAGTGGAGGGGTTGGGGTTGGGGTGTTGCTAAATGTCTCGTGCCAGGGCAGGTAACAGGTGGAGCAGTGCAGGATTAAAAGGTGAAGGCTGCCGGTGTGGTTCTGTCCTTCCCCACTCTCTGATGATGACGCAGCCAAAATACTGCATAGTGACAAAATGACTCAGGCTGACTCAGACCTCAACTACATATTACCGGCCATTAGCAGGATGCATGCAAAGTTCATCCTTGACCAAAAGAATCCCTCTATAAACAGGGCTTGAAAAAACAATCAATCAGAAAAAATAATCTTTCATCTTCTTAAAGAGAATTTCCAGTGAAAAAAAATCAAGTTCACTTTATCTCTGCATTTCTACTTGAGAAAAACCCTCAGAGCCATGTGATAATCCTACTGTGCAATGCCAAGGCAGAAGTGCTGTCTAAATTCTTATTTTAATCTGTGGAGGAGGGAAATGGATGTACGAGAGAATATGAAAATAGGGTGAACTCCAAAGCCCTCTCTGCTTACTCCATCAGAAATACATTCTGCTGTGATCGGCACAATCCTAATGCCAAAACATTCAGCCACACGCTGGCTTCTTACAACGCGGCTGACTTTATTCACGTTAAATACAACCCTCTTTACGTTGTCTTTACAAATGTGGTCAAGTTCAACAGGCTCAAGGGGCATGCCTAGTTTGTATTTTATTTAACCTATAGCATATTAATATATTTATACATTAACTACATTTTATGAAACCTGAACATGATACTTTAACAAATCACGTGTGTGTTTCTACAGGGAGAATACAGTAGAGGAATCCCACATAGTCCCACCGAGTTTAAAATCATTCTTATAATATTCATCCAAGACCAATATAACTGAGTTGTTCAGATTGCTCTAATTCCTCCAACAGTGTTCGAGCCAGTCCCACTTAGGGTTATTAAAGGCTATAAATACACTGGTAACAAGGGCTAGAATGTCAACGCTGTTTGCCCTCGTTAAGACACATAATTACCTCATTTACATCTTGTTTCCTCCCCAAAATCGGAAGCCATTATGCACCCCCGCTCTAGCCCCCTCCCTCCTCTGCTGATGATTAGAGTCATCACGGAATCAGCTTCTGAGCAGTGAGAAAGAACAGCTCCCAGGAGCCAAAGCGGGAAAGAAGTTAGACTCAGTCAGACTAAACCATTACAGAGAGATGAGACACTCAAACAGGAAGTACACATACAGAAATGTCACACTCTACAAAACTGTTTATGTTCTTACTCTACTATCTGACATATGTTTAACAAACGTTGTTAAATCATTCTCTTATATTTTCTTCACCTGGTACTGGTTGCAAGTGACTGAAGCCTTTCTCACCAATTATGGACCTTAGACGAGGAACCCCATGGACAGTGGTAGTCACAGGGCTGACTCAGAAACATACACAGACAGACAACCATTTACTCTCACTCATTCATTCTGTAGGCACACTTTAGATTGACAAATTCACAACATGCATGATTTGGGCAGTGAAAGGTAGCTGTAGCAGGTAGCAGAGAACACACAGTGAAGACGTGGAGACTTCAATCAGAGAGTTAACTGCTCTGAGGACCAAACCCAAGACCTCCATGTTGGGAGCCATTAGCACTAACTGTGCCCCTAAGATTGTTTATTACAACCACAAATGTAAATAATTGTCTATATCAATAATCACAATCATCTTACACTAGTTTGTGTGACAACAGACAAAACAAGGCAGAGTTTGTGAACCGTGCAGGGACAGGTCTGTAGAGCCAGATCAGCCGAAGCGATCGTAGAGATTTCATTCATCACATCGCCGACAGATTCCTGCTGCTCTCTTTTTAGGGACATCAGATGCCAACAAGAGCAACATAACGCAGACAGACAAAACAACACACGCATACACACACGCACACACACCATTCACTGTGTTTATCCATCTCTCAATGCTTCTATTCTTTAGCCTCCTTTAACTTAACTCTACTCCTTCTTCTTCTCCCCCTCCTACAAACTATCTTACCAGCTTACCGTTATATGGTGGGAGTCATTGTGTGTGTGTGTGTTCTCTCAGTATTACAGCGGTTGTGTATGAAAACAGCAGATAAGGGAGCAGGATGATGAAATGTGAAGCAACAACACATGACCCAGCTTAAAGATCTCTGATAAAAACATACATGCTATAGGCTTATACGCACAGAAACAGAGCTGCGGAAATACACAGACGATAGATACACACAAGCTACTATTGAGCTAAAATGTTATGCATGTTTATAGACAGAAAAGCAACCCGGTCATGCACATTTGTGATTTCATGAGTGTTTGCAGTAATGACACACGGAGGCCGGTTCAACATACAAAATGAATACAGCCGGATAAGATCGCAGAGACAGGACGAGTGACTTATGTGGTGGGCCTCTGGGATTGGGTGTGATTTTTAAAAAGCAGAGTTGTACCTTCGGGGTCAAAGATAAGGGTATCTGATCTGCATGGTTATTATATGTTTATCCCTAATTGTGTTTAATATAGATGATGTCTGTTACGACTCTTAAGGGAGAATCCACTCACAGGGATGTTAAGTCATGGTTTTATTATTGCACTGACTTGTTCCGTGATCTCCCTCTAATAATCTCCCCAGTATTTCAAGATTTTATTTTATTTGTGCATGTCTGAGTAATCGTCTATGCATTTTCTCTATAAATAACAAAAATGTGAAATATTAAGCTAACAGTAAACACATTGTGGTTATTAGGTTAGGTTATGGTTATAGTTAAGGCACTCTCGCTTCCACGTCTATTGAAGCTAACATCATATTTAGAATATTTAATACTGTCCTCAAATAATCTTTGTGCACTATAAACCTGACCTGAAATCAGCTGCAGGATGTGAGTGTTATCACTTTTTACCCACTCCCCGTTGTTCTTCTGCTCCTGCCATCTCCTGCAGAGAACTTTGTATTATCCACAGTTGTGCTTCTCACTCTAAAACAATCAGTTGTTCCCTCTATATCTGATTTAGGGTTGATCATAGTGGAATACTGACTTCTTCCGATGCCTGCACACATCCTCACACTCACACATCTCCTCGCTCTGATAACAGCAGTCTGGGCAGAAAAGGGAAGTTGAGGGACAGATATGTTTTTTTCCGGATGGACAAGTATGGTTTTGTCCACGCTCTGCTACTCTGGGACACCTCTGTGATTGGCATGGAGGCTTGGTCGCCTCCTCCGCTGGCAGATTATTCATATCACCTAGTTAGGTTTCATGAAGCAATTATATGTCTTCACACTTCACCAACTTTGGGAATGGCAGACTATAGGAACACTCACACACTATATGGTCTTCGATGGCAGGAAATGTCGATCATCTGAGGACCACACAACCAAGGCATTGAAATCATACAATCACTAACATTACATTTGGACTTTTTAGCATGTTGGGACCAAATAGTGTTTCATCAGGCCTTTCTATATCGAAATTGAGCAATAACATTTATGACCCTGTTTTAATGGGTTGGTAATGTTAGACTTGCATTTTGTGAATAGACAGTCAGCACAGAGAAATTACCAATAAATGCCACTAACTTTAAAATAATCAGACACATTATTTCCAATCAGTTGGATGAAACTTACAGGAATATTTGGAATAAAGTGCCTGAGATGACGTGAAGTTGGTAGCCAAATTTCAACTAGTGCTGAGTTGCTTTCCTATATGCTACTTTCAATATAGCACACAAACAAAGGTGGGTAGAGTAGTTTTACTCAAGTAAGAGTACCGTTACTTCAAAATAATGTTACTCAAGTAAAAGTTAAAAGTATTCATTCACATAATTACTCGAGCGAGAGTAGAAAAGTACTGTGTGAAAAAACGACTCAAGTCCTGAGTAACTGTTTGAGCGTAATGTCAGATTATTTGTTTAATTTTGTGGTAATCTGGTAAAACAGATTTTGATATTTTCAAAAGATAAACTAAAAATGTAAGTAATATTTTAAAAAAATAAGGCACAAGGAACAGAATTTCCACATCATCACATTTTTCACATAAAGCTGTTCTTACATGACACACAGAGGTGGGTAAAAGTACTCTTACTCTTTCTAGATTTCCAAGATTTTACTCAAGT
>JAVQKC010210012.1:0-11037 GCA_036025475.1 Philypnodon macrostomus | reverse complement strand
CTCTCACAGTGGACATGCACCTACGATGAAAATTTCAGACCCCTTCATGACTTCTAAGTGGGAGAAATAGCAAAATAGCAAGGTGTTCAAATACTTGTTTTCTTCACTGTATATTTCATAAATTAGAGGCCTCACGCATGCATTTGACAGTGGCGATAATGGTTGTGTTATGGGCAAAATCTGGCAGGAGATCTTACAATGTAAATCATAGTGTTGCGTATTAGCGGTAGCCTGAAGGTCTGATAGCCAGCATCAGTGGCCCAAAGTGCTTGGGTAACAACAATGATGCACAGGGCTTCTAGGAGATTGGTTTTGTTCAAGAGATGATCTACAATGACAGACTCAGAAAGAGGAAATATATGGCTATAATAAATATTGCAGCCATATAAAAATGTTGAATATTAATGTAGAGTTGTCTGCATCTGGTCATGAATATGAGGAAAAAAATGCAGGAATGTGACGAGAAATTTGAATTAACTCAAGATACACACAAAAATAAACAAATAACAATCATTGTATGAAAACAATAGTTAACGGGGGTGACTTTTCTGGGATACGTTTATGAGCTTTTTTTTCTCCTAATAAATGATAATAATACAAAATAAAAAATAAAAAACAAAAGCATTTTCTTTGTATAATATTAAATGTGTAAGATAGAAAAATATAATGTTTTTTAAGCAGATAAAAGTCCATTTAGATTCAGTGTGAAAAAACCTTCAAACCTATCACAAACAGGACAGGGGTACACAATGTTCTCTAATACCACAAAACTGACCATAACCAAATAAAAACATTTTAACTCTAAGATTTCCTAAATAATATGATCTCAGTTTAGTCATTCTGTCTCTTAATTAAAAAGCTGTCTTCAAACGTTGAGACATGAATAACAGACTTATCCTTAAATGAATCCATCGCTTCAAACTTGACTATACTATAGTTGTGTCAAGCCACAGTCTGGTATATTTCGGTCATCCAAAATTCAAGACTCCCACACTGAGGGGAGCGGGGTGGATGACAACAAGGATTACTGTCTCCACTCTTTCAAACAGATACGTTCATAGTTTGAAAAGTTTGGACAGTGCATGTAGATCTCTGCAGAGGTGTGCTTTAAGCTTGGGTTTCGGTGACGCCTACATTTTTTATTTGTATTGACAGTTGGATCCAGCATGGCCCCCTCTCCTCACCCTGGTGCGCTGCTGCCACTCAGAGCAATGGCATGTGTGATAAGATAAGACATGTTCACATTATACATGCTCTGGACGTCGTATTAATGGTAGACCAATTGAATAGGGCTGTGAGCTCAAACAGCCAATTAGCAATTAAGACAATATTTTTATTCATGTACATATGTTCAAGACAAACCAATCATCAGAATGAAGAGGGCTTATTATCATTTAAGCAAATTTGAAGACGGTGTGAAATGTTTCAAAAAGATACAATGTCCAATGAATGGCAGTTCTGTGGGAGAAAATTGAGATCATAGAGAGGCAACATTAGCTTACAATGATGTCAAAAAGTGAGTACAGCAGACCACACTCGCTTGCCTAATAAAGTGGCCAGTGAGTGGTATATCAGCACGAGGAGTTATAAAAATGTAACAATTGCCTATATTGTAGAAAAGCCCCTGGTGTTCCTCAGATGCTAACAGCTCCTGTCATGTACGGTGCCCTTTGAAAGGTCAGACACAGCAGATTGCCCTTGCTCCGGTCGGAAAAAAGCCAAACTGTCTGTGTGAGAGTGACGGAGGGGCCTGGGGTGAGTTTGAGTTGAATGTACGGCTGCAGAGGACAGTGCTGACTGACTGACACTGGGCCTGCCCACTGCATATGAGTCATGTATGTAGTGAGTGACCTTATGAGAGATGCTCCAAATTATGAACTTCGTGACTGTTTTATAACGAAGAGATTTCAGATTGGACGTCAGGTCCAACAATGGGTTGTGGTGGGGAGGTTAAATATAAATAATTGAACTGACCCTGTTCTATGATGTAAAGTAGGTCATCCCTCCCCTGATGTCTACAGCAACATCAGATCAGACTTTGTGGGTTACCACTTTGACCAATTGCAATTAAGTTTTGATTTAGTCCCTTCCCTACAGACTACAGACCTTTTTAAGCATACTTATATTCTCTATTTTTAACCACACAAGTGAGAAGGGCCCTACAAAAATAGCAATAAATAACAATCCAACCCTCCAATCCCGGAATAAAGGTCACTTCACAATTGCATTATATTATATCTCTCTCTCCACTGATGCTTCTCCTTTGTCTTTATATGTTGGACAGCTCTGTAGCCTGTTTGTTCTGTATGATTCCCCTCTGTGTGATGTATAATAGCTTTTCTTGGGAATACGAGATGTTTTGTGAAAAAGTATTCTCCATTTGAAACCCCTATTTACTTGGCTATTTGACTTAGAAACAGTGCTGCTTCGGGGTCCTGCTCCACAAAAAATTGCCTGACATGTGATATTGACCTACACCGGCCGAAAACATTATAAACAAACTCTACTTTCTTACGTTCTCCTCATTATCCCCTCTGTGAGCAGGTGATACAAACAGGGTTTTCAGCTAAAAAGTTTGTCGAGAAAGCCAGCATTAGTCCAGCCGCCCAAGAGAGCAGACAGAAGAAAGTGGAACAGCTAACATTAGAAGCTACAGGCCTGGATTACCAAAGACCACACTGTAAAACCTCAAGTAAATTCAACTCAAATTAACTGGGGAAACACATTTTTTTTCAACATGATATTTAGGAATATTATAAATGACCATCTATTGGCAATTGTGTAATGTCAGCGTAATGTTTTTTTTGGCATTGCTTTTACTGTATTTGTCAGAAAATGTAGGAATAAAAGTAAAATCACAACATAATACAATATTAACCAGTTTTTTAAAGTATTGCAAACGTTGTTAATTGTTGACATACTTAAATCTATATCTATACATAAACTATAAATGATCACATTTAGTAAGATCCACTATTGTTTCTTTGTAGTTAATCTGAACGGCAAGGCCCACTTCACGGATAACATTTGGCTATTTCTTATCAAAAAAAATATATATAATAATAATATCTGACAGTCCTGAAGGAGGAAGTGAGAAGCAAATATAAATGAAACCTATTGCTAAAGATATGTTGTGAACTATACCTTTAGATTTTGCATTTGTGAATTTCAATATGGGATACAGAAATGACCAGTTTGCTGACACATAGTCAATATGTCAGTGGAAATTGGAGTCTGCGTTGGACAGCTTTTTGGATTTTAGCAAAAAAGAACAGATTGTGATTTGGCTGGTCCATGGCACATACAAATATAGTGAACTGACAGATGGGATCATGTACTATTCTGTATCTGTAGAAGTTATGTTAACAGCACTGAGACAAAAGAGCTTGTTTGATGTTAATATAGAGAACAGAAACAGAAAATGTTATGGTGTTGATTATTATTATTATTATTATATTATTATTGGTTATTATTAAGATTATGAAGCAAAAAATGAACTGATTGGAATATGGCAAAATAGGGATAAAGATATCAACTTAGAAGGATTCAGGGGTGTGTAGATTAATTATGATTGTGATATTTGAACGTTTTGAGGCAAAATGGACAAAGGCATTTGAACTCGAAGATGGCATCATTAGTCTCCCGGTTTAGTTTTTGCAGACAGCATTTTGATTTGTACTTTGCTGCAGTTTTTTTTCAGATGAGACATGACTCTTGGGGAAATGTTCATCTATCATTTCTTTGACAACCACCATAATGCCCCTGTTTTACCTATTATTGCATTGTTTTGCCCAAATACAGCCCAACATTCTAGTTCACACTTCACTGGTCACTTTATTAGGTAGAACATGTTTACCTAGAAATCCAGAATCTATATTGGGATTTTGACATATAACCAAGCAGTTTTTCAGGGAATGGTTTGGTTACATTAACTAGTAGTTCCATAGGGGAACTTTCTCGTCCGTGCCAGAAGTCAGAGAGATTTGAATCACAAAACATGCAGCAGAAGACTAGCCTGGCAAGTCAGACTCTCTGGTGACTATCTTGCATCAAATGATTTCTGGGGTAATCTAATCAGAAAAGTGGCAGACCCCTGTAAAGCGGCAAAATATCCTACATTGTGTAAACAAATGGAGATGAACATAGAGTTAAATCAACATGGCTCAGTAAAGAAGAGATCACTGGCCTGTGTCGTTTTTATTGTGAAAAACTACTAACTCCTGTGCGCCATCTTGAATGTTTTGGAGAAACAAGCATGATGCAAGCGTCACTGCAGATCAACCAATCAGACTGCCTGGAGAATTTTCTTTTACCGGGGAGAAGTCTCTGTGAAGGGGACAGTCACCAGACTGAGCTCTGTATAAAGTATACAGAACTCAGCAGAGTATGTTAGGTATAAAGTCTACCTAATTAAATGACTAGGGGAGTGTATTTTGCTTTGGCATTGGCTCCAATATCCATTATTAGTTATGCTATATTTGGTTTAGTTTCATAGCTTCAATCACTTTGCAGCAGTTTATCACGACGACAGGGTTATCATTGGGTGCCTCCTTGTTCAGATATTGACAGAATAAAACATATCTCCTTTTATGCTTTTCAACTTGAGGATTGACTTTGCTTTTTGTATGTTGTCCCTTATCAACACTATAAAATCTGTCCGTCCCAGTACTAAGGAAAGTCACCCTTTTGACAGTGAAGTCCACCAAGAGGTCATTTGGTTTACACCTACATAAAAGTCACTATATTTCTGTGAATTATATACACCATGTCTCTTATTGTCACTTGACATGATTGTGGTCAGTTTTCCTCTTGCCCCATGTCTGCAAATATACAGACATGTAATTATATAAGGCACCGTTTCCAAACTATAATCATCTCACATACACCCAGGCACTTGGCTCTGAAACGGTAAGAATTCCCAGCATCACAATTATATATGGACTGTGTCAGGTTACATTAAACACACTCATTAGCCTGTTAGGAGTGGATTTGCTGACTATGTAAGTTTTGCGCCCGTCACAAAAGGAACTTACTGTTTGAAATTATTATTTATGTTTTTAGTTTATCTTTTGAAAATATCAAAATATTTTGCCAGATTATCACAAAATTAAACAAATAATCTGACATTACGCTCAAACAGTTACTCCGGATTTGAGTCGTTTTTTCACCAGTACTTTTCTACTCTTACTCCAGTATTTATGTGAATGAGTACTTTTTATTCTTACTTGAGTAACATTATTGGCTACTCTACCCACTTCTGGATGAGCATAAATCTCAAATGTAATTACTGCACACACACACACGCACACACATCACATATGTCCTCCCCGCTGACCTCATCACTTCAAAACCTGCTTGAGCCCTTGTGCATAATCGTGAATAATGAGTTTGAGTGGAAGTAATCACGAGAAATCATTCATCTATAAATGGGTTTTTATGCCACAGCAATGTACTTCTCACACAAATGTATAGGGACGATATGAAGGGGCTGCAATGACATGGACAGCACATGGAGTCAAATCAAACGCAACCTGGTGGAAGGCCAGTTTTAATTGACTGCACAAAGGTCAAACTGATGTAGATTAATGCTTTGGTCAGTACAATGGATTCAAAGGTAAAATACATTCATTGGCCACTTTGTTAGGTAGGCCTAGGCACTGAGGTCAAAGAGCTTATCAGCCTATCAGCACCTGAAGTTCAAACCAAGAATCCAAATGAAAGTGCCAGATGAGGTGGCGTATTTTTAGTGTTTCAGAAATTGTCCAAGGTTTACAGAATATCAATATCCGGTGAGTGGCAGTTCTGTGGGCGAACATGCCTTGTTGATGCCAGAGGTCGGATTGGTTTGAGAAAATAGAGAGTCAACATAAAGTGGAGGAGTTCAAGTATCTCATGGGGTTGTTCACGAGTGAGGGATGGATGTAGTGTGAGATTGACAGGTGGATCGGTGCAGCCTCTGCAGTGATGTGGTCGTTGTACCGGACTGTCGTGGTGAAGGAGCTGAGCCAAAAGGCGGAGCTCTCGATTTACCCTCACCTATGGTCATGAGCTTTGGGTCATGACCGACAGTACAAGATCACAGGTACAAGCGGCCGAAATGAGTTCCCTCTGCAGGGTGGCCGGGCGCTCCCTTAGAGAGAGGGTAAGAAACTCGGTCACTCGGGAGGAGCTCAGAGTAGAGCCACTGCTCCTTCGCATCAAGAGGAGCCAGCTGAGGTGGCTCAGGCATCTGTTTGTTCCGGGCGTGTCGCACTGAGAGGAGACCCTAGGACACGCTGGAGGGATTACATCTCTCAGCTGGCCTCGGAACGCTGTAGAATCCCCCAGGAAGAGCTGGAGGAAGTGAGAGTGGGAAGTCTGGATATCTTTGCTTAGACTGCTGCCTCCACGATTCGGCCCCTGATAAGCGGAAGAAGATGGATGGATGGAACATCAAATAACCACTGTTTACAACGAGGTCTGCAGATCTCTGAACACACAAGACAGCTGAAGACCACACTGCATGCCACTTTATTATATTAGGTGTGTCTAATAAAGTGTGTGTATGCAATTCACATGGCACGCATTAAAAACAAAAGCCTGATGGAATTAGAAATCAACTATACAAAGGTCATACTATAGACAAGCTTCCAAGCAATTACTGTGAAATATATTTTGTCTGATCCAGCAGCCAGAGCTCCACAAAATTACATTGAATTTTAACGAAGTGCTGAATTTTAACTTGAATGATTATCAAGTCCCTGGAGCGACCTAATAAGCCTAGATTAGGTCTGGGAAACACAGCAACAAGAGGAAGTGGAAGATTACGTGACAGAGGAACAGAGGCTCACATGAGGTGGACGGGAGCAGGAAACCAGTGGCATCATTTCTTTACATTCAGTGGGATGGACGGTTGGATGGTTGATTGGTTGGTTGGATAGTTGGCATATCAATAAGCTTAGTTAATGATAGCCATAAAATTGGTATGGGTGACATGTGGACCTCTTTACCATTTTGAGTAGGCATGGGATATCGTGAAGGATTTATTGATATTACTGCTCTTATTGAAACTCATTACAAAATATCCAATTAATATATACAAATTATAATTAAGAATATGAATTTGTTAATATCAAATATGATCACAAATCTAAATAAAAAGTATTAATATAGGCTACTTTCATAAATAAACCCATGTGGTGATATTTTTATTATTTATATTAGCCATTTCTGCCTTTCTGTGCTCTATAAAGTGGATAGTGAAATGTTTGCCAGATGCCTTTTTGCAGTGCTCACATTCACACACGACCTCTCGTGCTGAGCACATGGTGAACAGAAGAGTAGGCTCCTGTTTGTGTGAGCGTGAAGCCCGGCTCGCCTCTGCTCCTCTCCGCTGGAGGCAGAGGGTCGGGGCCGTTCACAGCCGGGCACACAATCAGAAGAGAACCACAGAGAAGAGCTGAGTGAGCCACTGCGAATGAAAAATGTTGTGATGTTATGTCGAAATTTGACCAAATTAGTGGATTCTTTACTTTTGTAAGAAATAAATATTACTGTATATCTCAATTTATAGAGCATTTACCCTTGAACTAAAGGATCCCCAGTTCAAGTCTAAGTATGATACCTTTACCAATGCACCACCTATGTGTTTTTTCTCAGGCCTTTAAACAACACTGCTAAAGTCCATAGCTGCTCACATATAGTGTACAAAGTGTTCATTTTAACCAAAAGTCAAACATCATTCCTTTTACTTGGACAAACTTCAAGCTAGAGGGTGCGTCTGGGGAGATGGAAGTCTGGGCAAGTTTTGTTTAAGACTACTGCCAATACACAGGTTGTGCTTTATAAAGTCTGTGTGTAAAGACTGTCTGGTTGTCTCTTCTGAATGTAAGCCATGGGAAACAATGAGGTATGATGGATCAAAATAAATGCATTCAGGTCTGGTCGAAGTCTGGTCTTATTAAGATGTAGGTTAGTTGGACTTATATAAACTCAAAATAAAGCCATAGTACTTGGTAAGATTTCTTTTGACCAATTCAATAATGAAATGTAGGTAATTGCTTTGGGCCATTAAGCTTTTGTTTAGGATGTACCACACTCGGATGTATCTATCATTTTCTTCATCCGAACCATTTGACTATGTGTTCAATCTTGTGAGCCACTGAGACAAACACTATTATATTGATCCACTTGTTGAACCCAAACGTGGCCAGCCATCCTAATTCGGTCCCCTATCTTTATACAATAAACAAGTGTGGTCTCTGTTGATATGAGTTTGATTGGTTTGAAATTTCAGGGCAAAGTCAAGGAAATAGCAGATTAAACCTCCTCTGAATGTCATGAGATAGACCTACAGCCAATCAGAAAACCAACATATCTGAAGCCTTTGGGCAAAAAATAATCTTAAGAGGTAAATAAATGGTTTAGCGAGAATCATTTGATGGGTTTCATTGCCACTGCACTTTGCAAATAGATTCTCATTTTCAGGATAGTAGACCTACTGATTGACTTGGGTGTTAAAATCAATATGAAATCCTCATGTTTGGGTATAGAAAAGAATGACTTACAATTTGAGCAGTTTCAAAGACATCCACAAATGTATGTACGAACAAAGAAATGTTCAGAGGAGAAACACAAGGGGAACCACATATATTTTGACAAAGATGTATTGCCGGTAATTGGCTTCTGTCACCTTGATGCGCATACATTCATAGTAGAACAATTTATCACATTATAAAAGCAAGTAATTTAAGAGAGTGGTCTGCTGATCAAGGTTAAGTGATAAGAGTTTAAACACAATGCCCTGTTCATTCACCCTTAAAGTGAGCTCCTGTGGGGATGTATTTACCTAGAATATCCACTAATGAGTGCAACAATACACCTAGTTTAGTCTGTGTGGATTTTATGTGGGTGCTCTGGGGAGTCTTAGGTCTTATTTCAGGTTGGCCCCATGCGCCGACATTGTAAGGATGGGTCTCGGGGTCCAGGCATCTTTTTCGGATGCCTCCTGGACGCCTCCCTTGGGAGGTGTTCCGGGCATGTCCCACCGGGAGGAGACCCCGGGGAAGACCTAGGACACGCAGGAGGGATTATATCTCTCAGCTGGCCTGGGAACGCCTTGGAGTCCCCCCCCCCAGAAGAGCTGGAGGAAGTGTGTGGGGAGAGGGAAGTCTGGGCATCTCTGCCAAGACTGCTGCCTCCTCGACCCCGCCCCGGATAAGCGGAAGAAGATGAATGGGTGTGGGCTGTTTTGGTTGGTCATTTTTACTATGGAGCTGACGCCACTGTTTCAGAGAAAAGCATACAAGCATAAATGTCTGCCGAGTTGAAAAGCCATTAATGTAAGATTGTGCATCCTCTTCGCTCACCTTTTGAAAGTGCGCTCGTGCAGAGACGTACATGCTCCAGCTCTGTACCAAGGTCCAGAACAGGTGCCACAGCGACATGGGACTGGATGAAGACGCCCTTGTGATTCCCTTTCAGTGTTAAAAACATGTTTAATACACAAAAGAGAGGCGGAGGAAATTGTTTTTTTGTGTTTATTTTCCCACAGATTTCATTCATATTTTCTTAATAACAGAGAAGAAGAGGGTTTTGAGATCAACTTCACTGTGTCTGTGTAAGGTTACGTTCATGCTTTTCCCATCGCTACAGCAAATTTTGTGACTGTAGTGACGCCTACTGGGGGGAAATGAGAACTGCGTGTATTTTGTAAGAGGCGGTCAAGATGGCTGTTTACTAATAGTGTAAAGTAACTGAACATTTAGGTACATTTTGTGTTTTTAAATAATATTCTGCATATATTTTTATTTTACGCTTACTAAAGTAAGTTAGTCTGAATAAAAATAAAATATTACCTCGGTAGCACGGTGAATAAATGAATGTGAAACTTTTAAAAATCCCAACCACCCTCCCCAGAAACAATGCACCTAAAGGTTTGGTCTATACGTTTCTTGTAATAATAATTTTAAAAAAGCTTAACATTGATCTGACCCTGTTCTCTGATAAAGTATATGTATATAACTTAGTTTATCAGCACACTATTGGTCAAATTGGTAACCCACAAAATGGTAACACACGTGTATGATCTGATGTTGCTGTAGAGGCCAGAGGAGGGACTAAAGAAAAATAATTATTATTATGTTATATATTATTATTACCTTTAAATCATAGAATACTGTCAGATAAAGCATTTTTTTTACTATTATTTTTACCGTTAGAGCCGTTTTTTTATTTTTTTGTCAAGCAGGAAGACTGTACATACATAATCTCCTAAAGTGCTTTTACTTCTGTACAGATTTAAATCATTTTCTTCCACTTCTGTTAACCTTTGCATTTTTTACAGTTATCATAAATACATCAGGAGGTAAATGTGAATGCAGGGTCATAATTATAAATAGATAAAGGCACAGCAGGCTCCTTCACACTCTGATGTATAGACACATGCAGCTCAAGTGCATGTGAAATGTGAACCATCACATCCTCTGAACAGAAGGTCAGCATGGGGCTGTGCTGAACAGGACGTCCTGTTTCAGATGCCACAAAATCACTGGTTATGCTCTATCTACATTTCCACATTATAATGAGTACAGTGATACATTTTCAGTAGCAGAAAGTATTAGACTAAAGGAAATTCTCTATTATCTTCATTTGTATTAAACCTAGATTATTTTACTTGTTTCAGCATAATTCTTATTATTTTTTGTATCATATTTTAAATTGAATTACCTGCTATTAAAAAGAGGAATGATCTTATTGGCAGATCATTTAACATGATATAAGCAAGTCAAATAAACTAGGCCTAAAGATCAATAAATCATGCATCATTTTTGCTATACACTGTATTAAAGATCAGATATCAGAATTTATTGTCCTGCATAAGGCCCGCAGCATCACTAAGGACCCTACTCATCCAGCACAGGGACTGTTCCGTCCGCTACCCTCTGGTAGACGATACAGGAGCCTGCCAGCACGCACTAAAAGACTCAGAGACAGTTACTACCCCCAAGCTGTCAGACTACTGAACTCTCAATAATGCCCCCAATAATACTGAACTCT
>JAVQKC010210009.1:0-11071 GCA_036025475.1 Philypnodon macrostomus | reverse complement strand
GACAGGCGGATCGGTGCAGCCTCTGCAGTGATGAAGGTGTACCGGACTGTTGTGGTGAAGATGGTTGTGGTGATTTACCGGTCAGTCTATGTTCTTACCCTCACCTATGGTCATGATCTTTGGGTAATGACCGAAAGAACAAGATCGTGGTACAAGCGGCCGAAATGAGTTTTCTCTGCAAGATGGCCGGACGCTCCCTTAGAGATAGAGTGAGAAGCTCAGTCACTCGGGAGGAGCTTGGGAGGAGACCCAGGGGAAGAACTAGGACATGCTGGTGGGATTATACCTCTCAGCTGGCCTGGGAATGCCCCAGAAGACCTGGAGGAAGTGTCTGGGGAGTGGGAAGTCCGAGCATCTCTGCTTATACTGCTGCCTCCGCATTCAGGCCCCGGAAAAGCAGAAGAAGATGGATAGTAGTAACCATTAGTATCCATTACTATGTGACCTCAGTTTCTTTTTCTGAATTTACAACAGGATTATTCTTCATCAATATCTTTTCTTAATCATATATCACCGATGTCACCTCAGCAGCAGCCTGCATCTGAACACTTAAATCAACAGTCACAAATCATACTATTTTACGCAAATATTTGGCCCTTCACTGATCTAATCATGTAATCACCACCTTTTCTATTTGAACAATGCTTCATGTTTGGTCCACATTTGGAGCAGATTAGAGAGTCACTTCAGGCCCTGCTTCATCAGCGGCTATAGTATTGGTGCAAATGCAGATGTTGTTGTAGGATGCTGTACATTTTCATATTGCCCTCTGGAGAGCTCAAGAAAAGCAGCCTGTAAAAAGAGCCACGTGTGACACTCAAAAGGTACTGCCCCATGTCAAACCAGCTCTTTGTCTTTTTTGATGTGAACTTCAGACATGAGTTTAAAGCCACTCTAATGTGAAGGTCAAGCAGAAAGAGCCTGAGAGCTGAAGGCCTGTGGTTGATGTGGTCAGCAGTTCCTCCCCATTTCTAAAGCAAACACTAAAGGCCACAGGAGTTGTTATCAGTAGGGACAGTACCTGTTCTATACTCTGGCCCGCTGATGTGTCACCACAAAATACTATGTTTGAGGCTCTAGACACCTCTCTGCTTTTCAGTTGTTTTCACTCAATTCCGTCAAAGGTCACAGTCAACAAGATCTGCACACACGTTTGCAAAATGGTATGTTTTTATTTTTGGTTTGACTGGCTATGACAAAGGAGTTTCTATTTTGTGCACACGCAAATTCTCATAACATTTAATCAACACAATTAGAATGTATAGATCGATAATATTCTTATAGCAGCAGGGATGAAGGATCCCCTGAACCTCTCAGTTCTACATCGCAGAGAGAGGAGCCTGTTGCTGCGCCTGCTTCTCCGAGCTGCCAGTCTCATGCAGAGGGTGTCTGCTGTTGGTGAGGATGGCCTGCATCAGACAGCTCATCCTCTTAGAATAATATACAGTACATACTATACTTCAGGTCTAGGATTAGAAGAGATTGGCCTGATACTGGATGCCACTTTCTCTTCTTTTGTTCTGATTCTAATTTCCTCCTAGTATTCACTATCCTTCTGTTTTTGGTAGCATTTGTCTGTCTGTGATTTAGCAACTACAGAAACTACAGAACGGATCTGGATGATAATTTCAGGGAAGGTCAGAAATGGAACAATTGATTTGATTTTGGAAGTGATCCGGCTCCCTGTCTGGATCCACATTTTTAGGCCATCTGTTAGCGCACGGGTTAGCATACCAACACAACACACGGCCAACAGGGGCTCCCATAAGGCCAACAAACTTTGAGTCAATGCAGAGTCGGTACATCAGTGACAGGTTGGCTGACCCTTCCCCCATTCTTCTCACAGAAAGTCTCATTTTTTGAGACAATGTGCTGTGCCAGATGACACTGTTTAATTAGTGTTGTGAACCTCTCATTGTATTAACATGATTTGAATGATTTTGAATGGAGGTCATTAATAGAAACAACACAGAAGATTCTATTTAGAACAGTTTGTCTATAGGAGAAATGAGCTGCCTTGGCGGAGGTCTTTCTAGTCCACATTGCATTGTTTAGCCAGTTGGTTACAAACACATTATGATATACCCTTAATATTTTTGATGCTTTGCACTCCAAAAGTGCACCCTACATCAAAGTTCACATGAAATAGTGCAATGACCTTTTTGATGCTCTTTTCAAGGGGTAATAAAAAATACTTAAAACCAATACTCACCTTTTGCTGAGGTCCCAAAGTACCTGGATGGCATCCTCAGTGTGAATGTGTTATTTAAGTGAGCAATGTGGCCCAACAGTCGAAGCAGCAGTCGAAAAGGTCAGAGCCATTAGAGAAATCGCCCGGAGATACAGGTTGGACCAAGTTTAGCACACGGCTCTCGAAATAACCTGAAAAGTAAATGTTTATCTTTATTATCCCTGACGAACTCTCCCACTGCATGTGATTACTAATTATGGGCTTATTGGATTCTTAACAGTGCGTCACATGTCCATACTGTGGTCTTTGGACTTAAATGCACAGTAATCTTTAGTCCACTGCACTTCAGGTCAACTGTGCATCACCTGAATGTGTGTGCTCTAGTGGGTGTGTACGTGTTACCAACTGTACGCACCTGGTCTAGTATTTGTTTTAGTTGCAGGTGCTACTATGGGCCTGAGGCGGGTAACATCGTGCAAGTGAGATAACATGCACATTCCACTTAGGGGTCAGGAATTGAACCCACAATCTCTTGCGATTAGACAGTAGTCACAATCAATTGACAATACCATCTTATACCATACGTTCCTGTGCTGAGTATTTAAAGATGAAGATGAGTCTGTATTTCTTCAAACGTTTCTATATATTAAACATTTCCACAAATTAATAAAACAAGATTTAACAACAGCATATTCCTATAAGCCCCACTGTGTGTGTGCGTGTGTGTGTGTGTGTGCGTGTGTGTGTGCGTGTGTGTGTGTGCGTGTGTGTGTGTGCGTGTGTGTGTGCGTGTGTGTGTGTGCGCGCGTGTGTGTGTTTATACTTCTTTTTGTTTTCTACACCAATGTCCACTCCAGCGATAACAACCATCTGTTTTGCCAGTGGCGCTACACCTTTTCACCTCTTCACCATCACCAGAATTAGCCCCAGCACCTTTTTCTGTCACACACATCGGATTTGTTACAGTCACATTTCTCCACTCGTCTAAGTTTGTGTGGGTGTGTGTGTGTGTGTGTGCTCCAGTGCCCGCTCGGCTGCCTTCTGTCACGGCCCTAAGCCAAGCCCGCGGCAGGTCCGGCAGCAAAACTCCTAAAACTCCTGAAGTCTGACACAGGCACAGAGCGGAGCTGGCAGTGTTCCCGCTCACTGGAACATTCATATTTGTGTGTGTAGTCAGGAGGCAGCAGGAGGGCTGTCAGCAGCACGGCGCTCATCCCTAAAACAGAGTCCGCATCCATGAAGGCATAAACCACAACTCGTACATGACAAACCACCAGACCCTATACTCGTTTCCTCAACATGCACTGTACAGACAGAGCAACATGGTTTGGATCGGGCCACTCCTGACTGACTTGGGGGTGATGATTGCCGGAAATACGATCCTCATGTACAATACTGTGCACATGTTTATGGCAGGTGTAAACAGCTTTCTTAAAATACAATTCACACCAGTTTCATCAACCACTACCCTCACAACTGTCCCTTCATGCTGATCCCAGACTGACGATAATGTTGAGATCTGGTTTGTGGAGCTAAACCAGGTGAACATAGTTACTAACTAATGTATGATACTGTAAAAATCTTGGACCCTAAAACATTTTCACAGTACTTAAAACAACATTATAAGAACTAAGGACCATTGCATGAAGAAAGCTGGAATAGCACAAGAATAACAAAGATTACAATTGGGTTCCAGGTTTCCTTCAGTCTGTCTTCTCTCTCTGCACATATGGCCAAGCAGTTGTATGCACATCTGGTGCTTACATGTGCTCTAATAAGCCAACTATATAAACTCTCATATGAAATTATCAGATTCCTTCTAAACCTATATCATAACTTCTTTACTGTTATGAAGCTAATGCTTTCTGGCTGTTTATTTCTATTTCTACTATTCCACACAGGTCACCAAAACTATTAAAAACATAATGTAGCAAGGGCTAAACTTCCATGACCTGTGGAAGACAAACCTTCTGAAGGTCATCATAATGGAAAATAAAGTGGGACGTTGTACATTGCATGGGCTGGTCATGAGTATTTCAGAAATCTTTCTGAGATCTACTGGGGTTTTCACACACTGCCCTCTCAGTGAGAATTGTCCAGAAAAAGAGAAAATCCAAGATCCAGTGTCCAGTGAGTGGCATTTCTGTGGGGAAAATGGAGTGTTGGTTCCAAAGATCATAAGAGACTGGTCACACTGGTTGGAGATGAGGAAGATCATCTCTGACTACTTAACTGGGTACAAGGTGTTTCTAATAAAGAGGCCAGTGGCTATACTATTTATTATATATATTATAGAAACCATAATAAAAGCTTGACGTAGGGAACTCAAAAAAAGCCCCACTGCATTGACATGTCACAAGGTAATAGCAAACACCTCTTTTGGCACACTTCCATAGCCCCCCCACCCCTCACACACACACACACACACACACACACACACACTTACACACACACACATTAGTCCACATCACAGAGCCACTGCTGCAGACCTTGTCCTATCTCTGCCCCATCTTGAGAAAAAATGATGGAGTGGAAACACAAACAACCGAATCAGCCGTAAGGACAAGAGGACAAGAAAGTGATCGGAGGGAGGGACCATAACTCACTGTTATGACACAAAACAACAAGCCGGCCGGAGAGAAAACATACAAAACGCAGGAATGAGAAGACAGGAACATGTCCAAATAAAAGGCAAACAAAGGCTGACAGCTAGAATAACATCCACAGCAGTTTCCCGACCGTACGTACACTCCGGACACGGCCTGCAATATCAATTTATGTTAGCAATCAAAAGCCCATTGGAGGGAAAGGAAATGGTGTCCCCTCAACCAAAAAAATCACTGAAAAATGGATTAGAAGAAGCTTTGAGAAAGCCTCATGTGCTCCAATTTCACAAATTGTCAGGCGTCTTGGAAACGGCTAAAGTTAGAAAAGGTGTCTTCTTGTATTTCCACCACACACTCTTTTGACTCATGGAAGCTTTGGTCGGCCCTCTTTACGGTGGTCATTGGGAAAGTATTTTTATACCGCCCCTTGAGAATGCATTAAATGTATTATATCGTTTGGTATGGTATTGGAGAATACTGTTAAACTGCAATTTTCCTAAAACATGAATACCAGGCAAATGCAAACCAAATGTAAAACATCATTAAAATAATTATCCAAAACACAGACTTACTGCAGTATTTTCCTTCAGTAAAGATTATTGGGAAAGATACACATTGTAGACTTTCAGAAAAACCTTTAAAAGGTATATTTGTCAAAAGATTCATACGAAGGTTAACATTTAGGATAATTTGACCTGTTTGGGGTTAGCCACAAGGATAAAGAAAAAGGCTTGTGGTAGTTCACTGAATGATGCTAAAGCTGTATGATAATAATTCCACAATTGTACACAACGTTTAAACTGTAATTGGCTGAGAGCGCAGTAATTGAAAGTAAGCAATGTGAAGCAGGAATACTTGGATTTTATGAGGAGAAGAAAAGTTACTTGCAGTTGTCATATGGACAGTAGACATCAAATAAATATGATATTGGTAAAAAGCGACTGTATCTTTACATGATGCTAATATACTTGCTTTCCGGCTATTCTAAAAGTTTGTTCTTGATGTGAGTCTAACTCATTTTGTGCTGCATGTGCTCTTCCTCAATGATTATCGAGCACATTGTTTGAAACAATGGACTATTTTAAGTTGGCCTGAGTTCAAGACTGTCCGGTTCAGTTTGAGATGTGTCTGACAGCTGGGCCTCCTGCCGACCTCCAAAAAGCACCACCAACCAGGCTGATGTTCCCCACTGTTGTTAAGGCACCCAGGACCAACCCCAGCCATTTGGCCCGCTGAGTCTGCCCAGCAACAATTAATGCTGAAATGTATTCTGTGGCACACAGGCCATGTCATTTACCATGCGTTGCAATCTCTCCGGATTGATTGGAACAAAATCAATGTTGTTCGGGGACTGACTGCCAGCATTTATAGAGTTGTCAGTGCTTGTGGGCTTCTTGGGGCCTTGTGCGGAGGATAGTGGTGGTGTACAATGCATATGTGGACGGTTTGTTTAAGGCTGGGGGCCCGAGGGTGTTGACACAGCTGCCCGAGAGGAGCACAGATGAGATGAGGGAGGTAGAGTAATGTGGCTAAAAACCACGCGGAGTCATTGGGGTCAGGGGTAATGATAGTGAGGTAGAATGATGATGAGCCCAGGGAGGCTCTACCTGGAAAACACATTGATTTTTTACAAATTGATTGCAGCAAACAATATATGACAATCTTACTCATCAGCCAGGTAGCTCTTGTATGTAACAAAGTGACACTCGCTGGTGCCCACCAGCTAAACCAGTGTCTGAGCTCGACCATCCACCAGAGAACAGAACTGTTGCTCTCTGGATATGGTCTCTTCCTTAAAACCATTTTCTGTCAAACCTACAGACATTATTGTATGTAAAAAAAAAATCAGATTTGATAATCAGTTTCTGAAATACTGAATTGCCCACCTCACACCAAGGACCATCCCATGTTCAAAGTCACTTAAGTCACCTTTGTTCTTCATCATACAGTTTGATAGGGTGAATAGATATGTATTTAAGCTCACACACAATTTAAAAGGTCTACCAAAAAAAGTGGCCAGTGAGTGTCACCAAGAACTGTGTATAACCAAGGTTCTGGCAAAGAACTGATTTTTAAAAAAAACATTATCAGCATGTATCTGTCAGAGTGACCCCTAGTATTGTGTGTGTGTGTGTCTGGGTGTGTGTGTCAGCGAGTTGTTTGTCCTCATCCGGATTAGAGGGCTTTTCACTGAGAAAGTGTTGAGCCTTGTTGCCTTAGCCGCTAACAGCTAACAACCTTTGTACTTCCTGTAACTCTTCCCAGCCATCTCGTCATGTTGGTATCATTAGTAGCAGTAACACCCCATTTTATGCCTTTCTTTCCATGACTTTTGAAATATCTGTCCGTCAGTCATATGAAGAGCATCAGAAACCAAGGTTGACAGTGTTTCCCATGGTCCTTTGCTACAATACCGGTTCACACTCACCACAGTAAAACAGGTTAGTATCGTCTGGCCGCCTCCCTTATGCATCAGATTGAATGGTCTGGTCTGTGCTTTGGGTTACACATGAACATAAAGAGAGCATTGTTGTTGATGTTTTTTGTTTCAAATACCACGGACACAACTGGTGAAACCTGTTTAGGCCCAGCGATACACTTTTGTCACTCACAGATATCAACTCAACAACTCAAACATGAACACTTACACGATAATGTATGCATGCGTAAAGGTCAAAACTCTTGTCAGCCATAAACAAGCACCATTATTCCCCCTCGTTAATAGTGTGTTATTTTATGTAATTGCAGAGTCATTAAGCTGGAATATAAAAGTTGAAGAGTCAACGTTATTACAGCTGTAAGTCTGTAGAAGTAAACAGAGTGTGTCATGCCATTAAACTGATGGAAAAGCCCATAGGTCATACTCTACTAGTTAGATAAAAGGTCTATAATGTATATAATTAACACTTACAGCCATACAACAAATTTGCCATTTGCTGTACGGCTTAACACCTGTCTCAATTGTGTTTACTTTATATACACTGTCTTAGTCCAGAAAAGGCAACTATCAGTAAATTCCTCTTCTTTAAAACAACTACATTCAGTTACGTTTTTTTTTTACTTCCCTTTTGTGCTGCTCAACATTTTTCATCAATCTTTTACCATTTGTGGGATCCAGTAACTTTGGGCTTGAGATAAGATATACTTTTGAAAATGGTTCGTCGCAAGATTCAGTGCAGTGACAGTCGCCTGATCTTCAATTTACTTTATACTTTATTTGGATATTCTGTAGCTCTTTGGTAAGAAAGACAGACAAAATCCACAGAACCCCAGGGAGGACATGCATGCACATTTGTATTCTTTCTATTCTATTACATTTTAGCACTAATATAGTAAAAGTAACTCAGATTAGTTTGGTTTATTTGCACTTGAATGTTCACACTAACTACATTGCATCCACCTCATTTAGTACAATGTAATACACTGTGTAACAAACTATAATAACATGTAACTACGTTGTACCTAACCCTAACCCTAACCTTACCATTCTGTATGTACAATGTATGTTATTACAGTTTGTTACAGTGTATTACATTGCACTTAATGAGGTAGATACACTGTAGTTAAAGCTGCACTACCTGATTTTCCATTGTATTTGAGCATTTGAGACTCTGAGACCCTCTGTGGGCTGTATTTTAAGGTTTCGAGCAAGGGACTCAAATCTTTAACCAATCAAATGCTTCCACAGGACAGGAGCGCTGTGATTGGTCAATACATCCTTTATTTATGTATAACTAAAGTAGTAAAACTATAATGTTTATTACCTTATATAGAGCATTTTTGCTCAAAGCTTTTAAAGCCAACTCCAGACTCCTGCTTGCTATTCTCATATTTCCTGGTTTGTGTACGTACAAGGCAGTGTGTGCTTCATGTGTGAGACAGTGGCATGGGATGGCATTGAAACTTGGATTTTTTGTTATTTTTTTTTTGTCAGGACCAAAAAGGGGAAAAAAAAACTCTTCAAACAACTTTTCTTTCTGTAGATGACAGACATGACTGGTGGCATCATTGACCCCGCAGACACACAAACGCTTGATTACCACTCTTCAATATTCACAAGTGCAAATAGTGACGCTAACCTACAGTTCACATTCATTTAACAATACCAATAGAAAACATAAAAAAACAGCTATGTCCATATGGGATGAAAATGATTGCTCTGAGTCCAAATTCGCCTCTGGAAAGTAATGTAATTATTTAGCACTTGAGTGGGTCAACGGGAGAGGGGTGAGTTGGGGGGTCCATGCATGCTCCAGCTGACAGGATTTCATGCAGAAAATTTATTCGACTGTCAATATCATTTAGATCTGTCTGGGTGAGCACCGCAGGCGGGCAGACTGGGAGGGGGGGGGCACCAATAGCAGACCCGTGATAATGACTTCAGTGGGCACTTATGTATTTCAGGCTAAAAAACATGTTTGCATCTGTTTACTGTGTTTTAGGGGTTTAGGGCTTAATAATAGATTATCAGACAGAAGAGGCAAAACTGGAGATGATACTGACGTTGCTAAAGAAACTGAGCAACAGAGCATAGAAACAGAGACATAAATGTAATGTTTGGCTAACACAGAAAAACACTAGACCCAATAGTGTACCAAGATGAGATGTAACAGGCAGGCAGACTGTATGTAATCTTAATACCATACAAATGAACCATGTGCATTTGATTCCACATACTCATGTTAACAACTGCTTATACCCTATTGTCTAAGATATGGCATGGTATGTTGCCTGGCCACTCCATTAGGTAGACCAATTTATCTGCTTTTGAGGCTTCACATCACACAAAGCCAGTGAAGAAGTTTGGTGTGGTTGGTATTTCATACATGGATACTATACAACAAGCATGTTTACAGAGAATGGTTTCAAACAATATACAGTAATATACAGTGAGCAGCAGTTCTGGAGGCAAAAATAACCGTCCTTGATGTCCCAGAGATCCGACACTAGTTTGAGATATCAGATGGGCATAGTAAATCCACTGTTATGATGTGTGGTGGGCTGATAAAATCATTAAAAAAATCATAAACAAAAAAACTAATAAAGTGTCCAGGGAGTATTCACTTTCTTGAGTAGTGTATAGTCTGTACGTTTAAATAAAATAATAATACAAAATGATTACAATTGACTACCTGACCCTGTTCTATGACATAAAGTAGGTCACATGTAGTCTGCAGTGGCCACGGGAGATTGTTTATTTACCCTATTTCATGATGTAAAGTATAGGTAATACTTTACATCATGGAATAGGGTAAATAAAGTCTTTTTAAATTTACTACACCTTTAATGTTGGTGCTAGTTATGGTATGTTGCTGTAGAAAGGTGAAAAGACTACAACCCCAAACATACCTGGTGAGAAACTAGTGAAAAAGCTCAGTCATTTATCATTGAAGTGGTCGGGACTAAATTCCTAATGACTGCACGATAGTGACTCATCCCACCTTTGTGTCTCAGATATGATCCCAACACATCCCTGCTGACATCTCTTCATTTCAAGCCTAAACTCTGTGTGAACCCTTAGCAAATATGAGATATGATCGCATAAGAGAAGAGGAAAAGGAAAGCTTGTCTCTGGAGAATCCATAGGCGGTGGAGTTACTAACATAGAATCAAGCTCCAAAAACAGTGACATTATGAGCCTGCAGTGTCTTCAGTAATGACAAAAGACATGGTTTCAATATCTATCATTTGCATTTTAACTTTGGAGCGTTAAAATCCACAAAGCATGCATTTGCATTGTATCTGCAGTCATTTGCAAAGACCGTTTAGGAATCAGTCTCTTTAAAAACACATATAGAGAAAGTCCATTGTCTAGCCACTGTTGATTTAGAAAGGTGGAACATTAGTTGGACATTGAAAGCAAAAAGTATTCTATAAGTAGATCAAATTTGAGTGTTTCCTGTTCTTGTCCTCAAGAAGAAGAAGAAGTAGAAGAAGTAGAAGACGAACAAACATTACCTCCTTGGTGGTGGTAATTATTATGAAAAAAACATAATTTTACACATAAAGTTGCTCTTTTTTCCATCATAAAGATATACCTGGACCAGACAGAGGTGGGTGAACGTACTCTTACTATGTTTTACTCAAGAGTATACTTAGTAGTGTGCAATTTAGAAAAAAATATTTATTCAATTAGTAAATGTAACTGAGTAGATCAGGGGTGGGCAATTATTTTTACCCGAGGGCCACATTGGGACCCGGGACTGTTGTGGAGGGCCAATAACAGAGAGATGAGTTCGAGATTTGAGCTTCCAAACTACAACACAAATGATGT